>SNQJ01S0089629.1:0-26249 GCA_010110895.2 Picea sitchensis
AAGCAATGCAGGAAGGTCATCTCTCAGATGGGGAAGTTTGTCTTCTTTGTGATTCTCTCTCAGAATAAGTGAAAGATCACAACCACATCCAGGGTCTTTGTGGCCAACCTCTCCACACAGTAGAAGCAGGTAGATAAGGTTGTGGAAGAATACTCGGATATCTTCTCCTCACCTACAGGGGTGCCTCTACACTACCAGGTCAAGCACCCCATCGATCTGACCCCCGACGCACCGCTACCCAATGGGCCAATCTATCATCACTCTTTGTTAGATAATGAGGAGATCAAGTGACAGATCCAATAACTTCTCCACAACGAGCACATCCACCCCAGCTCATCACCTTGTGGGAGCCCAATCGTGCCGATACAAAAGAAACATGGAACTTGGCAACTTTGTATTGATTATCGGGCTCTGAACAAAGTCACAGTAAAAAACCGGTACTCGATTCCCCGAATCAATGACCTCCTTGATCAACTCATGAGGGCCAAATACTTCAGTAAGATTGATCTGAAGTCTAGATACAACCAGGTACCGAGAGGACAGACAGATGTATGGAAGACCACCTTCAAGTCAAAGGAAGTCCTTTTTGAATGGTTGGTCATGCCCTTTAGTTTGAAAAATTCTCCAGCCACTTTCATGAGGATGATGGACGATATCATGGGACCATTCACTAATAATTGTGTATTGGTGTATCTGGATGACATTCTAATTTACAACAAGACTTGGGTCGAACACTTGCAGCATATTCAGCAGGTTCTGCACACCCTTTGGCAGCACAAGCTATACACCAACTTGGAAAAATGTTGCTTCGGCATGGACAGGGTCCATTACCTGGGATACATCATTGATCAACATGGCATACATGTGGATCTAGCCAAGATCCAAGTCATCTGTGACTGGCCAGCCCCAACAACACTCACTGAGCTTCAGATATTCTTATGCCTTACCAATTTCTATAATAGGTTCGTGTTGGGTTTCTCCCATATTGCATGGGCCCTCAAACAAATAAAGTGGGTTGGTGGTAAGGTGAAATTTGTGTGGGGCCGGTCCCAACAACAAGCATTCGACGATTTGAAGCAATGCTTGTGCTCAACCCTAGTACTTTCACTACCAGACCTGCAGCATCCTTTTGAGATCGAGATAGATGCTTCAGACTATGATGTGGGCATCGTTCTCACTCCGCACGACCACCCCATGGCCTATCATAGTGAGACATTGTTAGATACTATCCGTAAGTACCCTACTTACAACAAAGAAATGTACTCCATTGTGCAAGCATGCCGCCAGTGGAGACATTACATTCTTGGGAAGGAGACAGTCATCCACACTGATCATAAGCCACTGCAGTTCATGCAGACACAGGGAAAATTGTAGAATGACTGCCATCAAAAGTGGTCCACATACTTGCAGCAATTCCACCTCAACATCAAGTATAAAACAGGAAGCATCAATTGCATCGTTGATTCCCTTAGCAAACTGCCAGTTGTGACACTCACCATGGTGCTAGAATCTTGTGAACATGAGACATATGGATGGCCCCAACTCTATGAGATAGACCCTGACTTCACCACCACCTACCAAATTTTGGTTGCAAATGCAGTTGTCAATAATTTCCATCTTCAGGATGGGTTGTTGCATCGTCTGGGCCATATCTTTGTTCCATCAAGTGAGCGAGTGAAGATGATCTAGGAAGCCCACTACAGTCGGGTGGGAGGACACTTTGGCATTGAAAAGATAGTGGCGATGCTACAAAAACATTTCTACTGGCCAAAAATTCGACAAGAGGTCAGCAAGTATATCAGGTCCTGCACTGCCTGTGCTATTGCCAAACCGACCACTAAGAAACAGGGCATGTACACCCCTCTTCCTACTCCTGATGGCCATGGGAATCCATCTCAATGGACTACATGTCAGGCCTCCCATCCACCAAGCGGGGAAATGACTATGTTTTTGTGGTTTTTGATCGCTTTTCTAAGATGGCGATTTTGTTTGCCTGCAAGAAGAGAATCACAGCAGAGGCCACTGCCAAGATATTCTTTGAACGAGTCTGGGTATAGTTTGGAATCCTACAAACCATTGTCTCATATTGGGATAGTCAATTTCTCAGCACATTCTGGTCGAGCCTTTGGTCACTACTAGCCACCAAGCTCACCAAATCCATGGCCTTCCACCCCCAGACATATGGCCAAACTGAGGTTGTAAAACGAATGATTGTGCATATCCTTCACATGTATAGTTCAAGTCACCCTAGAACATGGGATGAGAGCCTTCCCTATGCCCATCATAGCTACAATTGAGCCCTTCATAGCTCAACCAGCCACAACCCCTTTCAAGTGGGGTTGGGATTCCAACCATTGGGACCCATAAATGTTGCACTTCCCCTTGCGGTCACCTCGACCAACTCATCTCCTGCTCCAAATGAAGTTGTCAAAGCCACCCGGTTCATTGAGCGGATCCAGCACATCCACCAACAGGATTAGAATATCCTACAAAATTCCAATGAGAAGTACAAACAGCACCATGATCAACATCGGGTGCCACATAAGTTTCAAGTGGGCGACAAAGTTTGGTTGCACTTTCAAAAAGCGTGCCTTATAGGACCCCATTAGAAGCTTTTCCCACTCTGTTATGGGCCATACACTATCACCAAGGCCATGGGGGATAATTTTTTTGAGCTCAACATTCCTCCTTTCCCTGGTCTACAACCAGTGTTTAACGTGGATCTCCTTCGCCCTTATTTCCCACCATTATTGGACACCTCAGAAGTAGCAGATCCACTTAAACCAATAGATCTCAACCTCTACTACCTACAACAGGCATCCAATGATCATATTGTGGATAGGCATATCAAGGGCACTCAACAACAAAGGATCCAGCTTTATCGAGTCATCAAAGCAGGGTAGCTCCTGCCCCAAGGCAAGTGGCTCACCCAGGGCCAAATTCAACAGAAATTTTCTCATATGATGGGGGACCTCAATGAAATGGAGACCATTTATTCCTAAGGAGGGAGGATTGATCCATATGGATATCAGTGGCCATCCACCTTTTCCAACTGGCTGAAAACAGTTTTCTGACAATTTTGGCAATTTACTATTTTTAGCAGTGTTAACTTCCGAGGCCATTTTGAGGGCCTAAATGAAATTTTTTCAGGATCGAGCTCCTCAATGATATAAATTGGCATGATTGATCCCCAAAAATTAATCTCCTCGACGATACCTTTCCAACAAGCTATCACACACCTAAAACTGATATCATATGCAAATGTTACGACCCCGGGAAGTTGATGTACTAACTTACCCAAATGGGGCCCACATGACTTTTGGCGCTTCATCTCATAGGGTTAGGTTTTTAGATGTCTAGGGTTTTTGGAATTCTTGCTTATTGTAAAAAATCCTTCAGAGGCTCATTGTAACCTTCTTCTTTCAAATTCATGTTGTCGTCACATCTCTTCTCAAAGATAAGCCACCACCATTCCAGCAAGCTTGTTTCCGCTGCATTTTACAGTTTCAGCTTATTTCGTTATTGAATAGAAAACCAGTTTTACTATATCTCTATTATTTTGTGTTAAGCACCTATTAATAATCTGTATTCATTTCATTCTACTCATAAAATATGGATCATTGGTATCAGAGCGGTCTGCTACAATCCGGATTACTTCTATGCTCCTCAAAGTCGTTCCCTGTGTCAAAGATTGGTGGGAAACTTTCTATGAGCAAAAGGAAACAGAGGAAACCTCATTATTTTCAGTCACGGCCACCTAGGAATCCTTCAATAATTCTATTAAGGAACAATACTACCCTGTCGGAACTTATGACAACCTGTATACCAAATGGACCACACTGCAACAAGAAAGAGACCAAACAGTGCCAAATTTCACAAATATCTTCCATACCTTGCACACCAAGTTGGGTATCAAATATTCGGAGCAACATTTGGTGCTCAAGTATCATGGTGCTCTGCATAGATACTTCCAGACAGAAATGGAATTTCTGGACATCTCATCCTTGGGCGCAGCCTATTAATATGTCATCAAAATCAAGCAAAAGCTCAAACAAAAGACGTGGCAATTTGGGCCTCGGAACCCCTCACAACAAAAGCCAAGAAAGGGCAGCCCCAACCCACTGAATAAAGTACAAAGAAAATATGGACAGTATCAGGACAACCAATCCAAGCCACAAGCAAAGAAGGACACCAGAAAGACAAAGAAAGATATCGGGAAGTGGTATGACTTCCATAAGAACCCTTGGCATAACACTATTGACTGTCGCTCAAAGCAGTCACTGGTGGCCAAAGTAAAATCCTCTGAATCAGATACAGATTATGACTCTGAGCTAGAACTAGAAAGGGGAATATGGATCATTAACATAGAACCCAGTACCACCGTTGCTACCATCAAGCTCCAGCCTGGTGAACCAGACAAGCCAGAAGAAGGAGAGTGCCTCTTCCATTCACAAATGTGGGTAAAAGGCACCTCGATGCACTTCATCATTGATAGCGGTAGCCAGAAGAACCTCATCTCAGCAGAGGTAGTCAAGCGGCTGGCCCTGCCAACAACGCCACACCCACAACCATACACCATTGGATGGCTCCGCCAAGGAAGCGATCTCCACATCAGCCAACAGTGTCGAATGTCGTATGGCATCAAGCCCCTCAAAGACGAGCTATTGTGTGATGTTCCTCCTCTCAAAGCTTATGATATTATTTTGTGCCAACATTATTTATGGAAAGGTCATGCTGTATATGAGTCTAGGCCTCGTAGTGTNGCTAAGAAATGCAGAAAGGTCATCTCTCAGAAGGGGAAGTTTGTCTTCTTTGTGATTCACTCTCAAAATAAGTGAAAGATCACAGCCACATCGAGGGTCTCTGCAACCAACCTCTCCACACAGCAAAAGTGAGTAGATAAGGTCATGGAAGAATACTTAGATATCTTCTCTTCACCTACAGGGGTACCTCTACACTACCAGGTCAAGCACCCCATTGATCTAACCCCCGGCGCACCGCTACCCAATGGGCTAGTCTAATGTCTCTCTTTTTTAGAGAATGAGGAGATCAAGCGACAGATCCAAGAACTTCTCCACAAGTGGCACATCCACCCCAGATCATCACCTTGCGGGAGCCCAATCGTGTTGGTACAGAAGAAAGATAGAACCTGGCGACTCTGTATTGATTATCGGGCTCTGAATAAAATCACAGTCAGAAACTGGTACCTGATTCCCCAAATCGATGACCTCCTCGATCAACTCACGGAGGCCAAATACTTCAGTGAGATTGATCTAAAGTCTGGCTACCACCAGATCCCGATAGAAGACACAGATGTATGGAAGACGACCTTCAAGTCAAAGGAAGGCCTTTTTGAATGGTTGGTCATGCCCTTTGGTTTGACAAATGCTCCAACCACTTTCATGAGGATGATGGACGATATACTACAACCATTCACCAATACTTTTGTAGTGGTGTATCTGGATGACATTCTAATTTACAGCAAGACTTGGGCTGAACACTTGCAGCATATTCAGCAGGTTCTGCACACCCTGTGGCAGCACAAGCTATACGCCAACTTGGAAAAATTCTCCTTCGGCATGGATAGGGTACATTACCTGGGATACATCATTAATTAGTATGGTGAACATGTGGATCTAGCCAAGATCCAAGTCATACGTGACTGGCCAGCCCCAATAACACTCACTGAGCTTCAGAGCTTCTTGGGCCTTGCCAATTTCTACCGCAGGTTCGTGTTGGGTTTCTCCCATATTGCATGGGCCCTCAGCCAAATAAATAGGGGTGGTGGTAAGGAAACATTTGCGTGGGGCCAGTCCCAACAATAAGCATTCGATTATTTGAAGCATCGCTTGTGCTCATCCCCAGTACTTTCACTACCAGACCTGAGCATCCTTTTGAGATCGAGACAGATGCTTCAGACTATGTTGTGGGCATCGATCTCACTCAACATAGCCACCTCGTGGCCTATCATAGTGATACACTGTCAAATATTGTCCATAAGTACCCTACTTACGACAAAGAAATGTACTCCATGGTGCAAGCATGTCAGTGGAGACATTACATTCTTGGGAAGGAGACAGTCATCCACACTGATCATAAGCCACTACAGTTCATGCAAACACAGGGAAAATTGCAGAATGACCCCCATCAAAAGTGGTCCACATACTTGCAGCAATTCCACCTCAACTTCAAGTATAAAATAGGAAGCACCAATTGTGTCGTTGATTGCCTCAGCAGACCTCTAGTCGCGGCACTCACCACAGTGCTAGACTCTTGTGGACATGATACACATGGATGGCTCCAACTCTATGAGACAGACCCTGACTTCGCCACCACCTACCAAATGTTCAGTGCAAACACAGTTGTCGATAATTTTCATCTTCAGCATGGGTTGTTGTGTCGTCTGGGCCATATCTGTGTTCCATCAAGTGAGCGAGCAAAGTTGATTTGGGAAGCCCACTACAGTCGGGTGGTAGGACACTTCGTCATTAGTGGCGATGCTACAGGAACATTTCTACTGGCTAAAACTTCGACAGGAGGTCAGCAAGTATATCAGGTCCTGCACTGCCTATGATATTGCCAAGATGACCACTAAGAAATAGGGCATGTACACCCCCCTTCCTACTCTTGATAGGCCATGGGAATCCATCTCAATGGACTACATGTCGGGCCTCCCATCCACCAAGCAGGGAAATGACTGTGTTTTCGTGGTTGTTGATTGCTTTTCTAAGATGGCGATTATCGTTGCCTACAAGAAGAGCATCATAGTAGAGGCCACTGCCAAGCTCTTCTTTGAACGAGTCTGGGTACATTTTGGAATCCCACAAACCATTGTCTCAGATCGAGATAGTCGATTTCTCAGCACATCCTGGTCGAGCCTTTGGTCACTGTTGGACACCGAACTCACCAAATCCACAACCTTCCACCCCCAAACAGATGTCCAAACTGAGGTTGTAAATCGAATGATTGTGCATATCCTTCGCATGTATAATTCAAATCACCCTCGCACATGGCATGAGAGCCTTCCCTATGTCCAGCATATCTACAATCAAGCCCTGGATAGCTCAACCAGCCACATCCCCTTTCAAGTGGTGTTGGGATTCCAACCATTGGGACCCATAGATGTTGCACTTCCCCTTGCGGTCACCTTGACCGATTCATCTCCTGCTCCAATTAAAGCTGAAAAATCCACCCGGTTCATTGAGCGGATCTAGCACATCCTCCAATAGGTTTAGGATATCCTACAAAATTCCAATGACAAGTACAAATAGCGCCATGATCAACATCGGGTGCCGCATAAGTTTCAGGTGGGCACAAAGTTTGGTTGCACTTTCAAAAAGAACACCTTACAGGACCCCATTGGAAGCTTCGCCCACTCTGTTATGGGTCGTACACTATCACCAAGGCCATGGGGGATAATTCTTTTGATTTCAACATTCCTCCTTTCCTTGGTCTGCACCCAGTGTTCAACGTGGATCTCCTTCGCCCTTATTTCCCACCATTATCGGACACCTCAGACGTAGCAGAACAACTGACACAAATAGATCTCAACCCCGACTACCTACAATAGGATTCCAATGATAATATTGTGGACATACAAATCAAGGGCACTCGACAACAAAGGATCAATCTTTATCGAGTCATCAAAGCAGGGCAGCTCCTGCACCAAGGCAAGTGGCTCACCCGGAGCCAAATTTAGCAGAAATTTCCTCATCTGATGGGGGACCTCAATGCAATGGAGACCATTTCTTCCTAAGGAGGGATGATTGATCTAGATGGATATCGGTGGCCACCCACCTTTTCCAACTGTCTCAAAATAGTTTTCTGACAATTTTGGCAATTTACTATTTTTAGCAATTTTAACTTCCGGGGCCATTTTGAGGGCCTAAATGAAGGTTTTTTGGGATCGATATCCTTAATAATAGTTGAAGGAATTATTGAGCCCTCAAAATAAATCTCCTCAACAATACCTTTCCAATGGGCTATCACACGCCTAAAACGGAGATCGTATGGAAAAGTTACGACCCCGAGAAGTTGATGTACTAACTTACCCAAACGGGGCCCACATGACTTTTGGGGCTTCATCTCCTAGGGTTAGGTTTTTACATGTCTAGGGTTTTTTGAATTATTTCTTATTGTAAAAATTCCTTCAGAGCCTCATTGTAACCTTCTTCTTGCAAATGCGTGATGTCGTCACATCTCTTCTCAGAGATAATCCACCACCATTCCAGCAAGCTTGTTTTTGTTGCATTTTACAGTTTCAGTTTATTTCGTTATTGAATACAAAACCAGTTTTATTGTATCTTTGTTATTTTATGTTAAGCACCTATTAATAATATGTATTCATTTCGTTCTGCTCATAAAATCCGGATCAACAAATTATAAGACAGAAGGTCTTTGAGGAGGTACCTAACCCCCCTCTTGACCAAGAAAAAGATGAATGGACTGCGCCTTTTCAGCAGTTACAAGATTGCTATAATATTAATGTTGATGAGGAAGATGACCCTAGAGATGTAAACATTCTAGAAACTGAGGGACAAAGAGACATAGAAGGGCCAGGGATTGAATTAACTTTTGTAGGGCAACCGGTTAAAATTAAGAAGGTTAATATTGGAACAGAGAAAACACCTAAGTTAGCAAGTGTTGGGGACTATTGGGATGATGCTAATATTATTAATATTATATAACTATTACATGAGTATCAGGACTTTTTCCCAACCAATTTCATAGACATGAACGGAATAAAAGGGCCTATGGGAGAAATGAATATCCCTCTGAGACCAGATGCAAGACCTATCAAGAAGAGACCTTACAGATTGAATCCCAAGTACAAACAAAAGGTTAAAATTGAATTAGATAGAATGTTGGAAGCAGGAATCATAGAACTAGTTGACGAATCTGAATGGATCAACCCTGTGGTGGTCCAAGATAAGAATTCAGGGGAAATGATAATTTGTGTAGATCTAAGGAAATTGAATGATGCATGCTTACATGATCCATTTCCTACACCTTTTATTGATGAAGTTCTATACAATGTAGGAGGACATGAGGTCTACTCATTCACAGATGGATTTCCAGGCTATCACCACATCAGAATTGCTAAGGAATACCGGCATAAGACCACATTTGCAATGGAATGGGGTTCTTTTCAGTACACTGTGATGCCTTTTGGCTTGAAGAATGCACCAACCATATTTTCTAGGGTGGTGGTCGAAGCATTTAAGGAATTTTTACACAAGTTTTTGGAAGCATACTTTGATGAATGGATTGTTTTTAGCCTAATGAAGGATCATATTGAATGCTTGATATTAATGTTAGATAAGTGCAGGCAATGTTGGATTTCCCTGAATCTCAAAAAGTGTATTTTCTTTTCACCCTTTGGAGTGTTGCTAGGGCACATTGTATGTAAGCAGGGACTGTTGGTAGATCCTTCCAAAATTGCTATCATTGTTGATCTACCTCCCCCCACTTCAGTTAGACAGTTGTGCACTTCATTAGGAAACACTAGGTATTACAGGAAATTTATTAAGGTTTATGCATAGATAACAGCACCTATGGAGAAGCTATTAAAGAAATATAGTAATGATCTAGGTGGATATCGGTGGCCACCCACCTTTTCCGACTGGCTCAAAACAGTTTTCTGGCAATTTTGGCAATTTACTATTTTTAGCAGGTTTTAACTTCCCCGGGGCCATTTGAGGGCCTAAATGAAGGTTTTTGAGATATAGGTTCTCAATTATAGTTGAAGGCATAGTTGAGCCCCAAAATGAATCTCCTAAATGATACCTTTCCAACGAAGGCTATCCCACCCAGCACAGAAGCGGGATGTGCAGGAATACTGGCACTGGCAGTTTGGCTGTCTCTGGTTGGGTGGATGTCTATGAATTTGGCATTCGTCTATTGTAAAAAATGCCTCTAGAGCCTCATTAATCATCTTCTCCGCGGATGCCGAGTAGCGGCCCACATCTCTTCGAGAGATAAGCTACGAGCCTAAGCTGGTTTATTTACATTCTGTCTGTAGCATATTTCAATCATTTGTTATTAATGAAATGAAGTCTTATTTTATCTGCATATCTGTGTTTATGTGAATTTCTTTGGCTAATTGTGTTCCTACATAAATCAGGATCGGTGGTATCGAGTGAAATTACGCTCATTCTTGATCCTTCTTTGCATGTCCCCAAGAATCCAGGGTATAGGAGTTGGGGCTCGATTTGGATGAACCTTTGTGAGATGACCCTTGCCAAACCCAATGACTGCCCATGGGGAAGAAAAGAAAGATGAGGGAGCCAAAGAGATCCTATCAAAATGTTGCTCGAGGAGGCCCTCAGAAACAAACCTTGAATGATGGGCGACTTGCCGAGATTCTTCTTGGTTAAATGGCGGTGCATTGACATCCAGAGCCACTCTGGAGGTGACACTCCTTTAAGGTACAAGTAAACTTTGACATTCCATATTTGACAGCCAAATAGATCTGAGATGTCTTGCAGATGGTTGAATCTATTAGAAGGATATTTCGGTTCATGAGTTTTAGGTCGAGAAAAGATTATTTTCGCCTCCCTCAGCTTAGCCCCCATGCTCGAGTTAATTGGGAAACCTACTCGGAGCAATAGAGTGAGGGAGAACCCTCTTTGTTCGGCTGCACTTAACGGAATTCTTTTTGAGACACCATCAAGGAACGATATTATCCAGTGAGGGGAACTGAGGACAAGTACATACAGTGGACTACGTTGCGGTAGCAAAGGGACCAATATTTGCATGAGATGACGAATCTGTTACATACCCTATGCACAAAGTTGGGTATCAAGATTCGGAGAAACATTTGGTGTTAAAATCTGCTTGATTATCTGCATGGAGAATACATTCGAATGGAGTTCCTCGACATATCCTCGCGAATTGTAGCATCACAGATATCTTTGCCAAGATTGAGCGAGAAGTTCAAGCAGGAAGAAGCCGAGACTTTGAATTACGCAAATCCCGAGCTTAGGAAAAGGTACTCCCAAACAAAGGACCAAGCCAAAGAGGGGTAGCTAGGACAACTGTAGAAGACACAAGCAAAGAACAACACCCGCGAGCCAAAAAGGACCGCGAGTGGGTGTGGTTCCTGAGCTCCACCACAACCTGAGTGAGTGTCGAGATTAGCGATCCTTGGTGGCCAGTTGAAGGATTACGGGTGGATGCATGCTCGACTGCGAATCGAGAACCTAACAAGGGAATAGCGGAGAATGATTATCGTCACGAGGCCAGCGCCATTTTTTCCACCTCGAATATCCGGAAGGAGGAACTAGAAGATCCAAAGGCCGAGTGTATTCCATTCGAAGATGTGGGTAAAGGGTTCCGGATTAGCAGTTCATTATGCGATAGTGGGAGCCGAGAAGAAACTCATCTCGGTAGAATTCATGAAGCGGTTGGGCACCCACGACCACAACACACCCACAACCATACACGCCAGCCGGGTGGTTGCACCGAGACGGGACCTCCCGTCGGTCGGCTTGATATCGCCTTCCCTACATTATCAAGCCCTTCACGGATGAGTATTATGTGACATTGCTCCTCTTGACGTTTACGATGTATTATTAGGCCAATAGGTACTTGTGGAGGCGACATGTTATTAGCCGGAGCCTAGGCCTCGTGTTGTTATTATCACTTTGGGCAATAAAATGTACATGATACAAGAGATAGGACTACCTACCACCATCTCTTTGGTTCTTGCAAAACAATGCAGTAAGCTCATTTCCAAACCAGGAAATTTGTTTTCACGATGATCCGCCCCCTCGAGGGAAGCCCGGGCTGTGGCCATGACCTCTAGACAAGGCCCCGCTTCACGAAAATAATAGATGGATAAGGTCGTGGAGTATTACGAGGACATCTTCACCTCCCCGGGGGTACCTCTACCTTGCCGGTCAGAAGCACCCATCGTCACGACCCGGGTGCCCGATGGACCCATCTACGGTATGTCACGGAGAATGATGAAATCAAGAGGTAGATTAATGAGATGTTGCAGAAAGGTCACCTCCGTCCAAGTTCGTAGCCACAATAGAACTGGAATTGTCTTAGTGCGAAGAAGGATGGGACAGGAACTGCACATTGATTATGGGGCGAACAAGATCAACTGACCCGGAATAGAATTACCCGTCCACGGATGATGACGCCGGATATTAACTCGAGGGAGGCAAAAGAAATATTTCCAGCAAGATGCGACTTGAAATTAAAGGTATCACCGGTGCAATCCCGAACCTTACGATGTATGGAAATTTGCATTCAAATCAGGAGGGCCACCGAATGGTTGGTCATGCCTTTCGGGTTGTAGATGCCCTTGCAGCCTTCATGAGGCTAATGGAAGACATCCTATAGCCATTCTGCTCATCGTAGTGGTTTGCGGATGTCATTCTGATCTTCAGCTAGACTGGGAAGAGCACCTCCACCATATCGTGAGTCCTCCAAACAACTGCGGCAACACAAGTTATTGTGCCCGATTTGGAAAATACACTTTGGCATAACCGGAGTTCGGTATGGGATACATTATTGATGAGGCGGGGGTGCATGTGGATCCAACAAGATCAAAGTCATTAGAGATTGGCCCGGGCTAACCACTATGAGCTCGCAAGTAACTTTTAGGTCTTGCTAATTTCACCGTGATGGTTATTGTTGGGATTCTCTCATATCACTTGGCCTTGAGTCAAGTCACCAAGGGAGAACTAAAGGCAAAATTCTTTTGGTATGAATCTCCACAGAAGGCATTCGGGGAGTTGAAACATCGTCTACCTTTCTGCACGGTCTCACACTACCGGACTTGCAACAACCATTTGAGATCGAGCGGATGCCTCGTATGCTATTAGATCCTTGCTCAACATGGGCATCCGGTGGCATATCCGCGATTGAGACACTTTCTAACATAGTCAGGAAGTATCCCACTTATGACGAAAATGTATTCCATTGTGCGGGCTTGTCGGCAATGGAAGCCATTACATTTGGGAAAGGAAGCGGTCATCCACACGGACCACTTAGGCCACAAGTTCATCACGGACACCGGGGAAATTGTAGAATGATTGCCATAGGAAGTGGTCCACATACCTGCAACATTTTCATTGAACATTAAGTACAAAGGCCGGCACCAATAATGTTGCGGACTACCTCAGTCGACCACCCAATGCATTGGCCTAACATTAGCTCAACTCTTGTGGGCATGAGACTTACGATTGGCGACTTCTCTACACAAGTGATCAATAATTCGGCCACGCCACAATACACTCTTGGAGGAAAGCAAGTTCCCAATTTTCACCTCGGGGATGCCATGCTTTGTCATAGGACACCTTTAGTGTTCCTTCGAGTGTGCGAGATTATTTGGGAATTTCGGTCAAGTCATTTGGGCATTTGCCGAGGTCAAGCCCAGATGGCGATCTTGCAAAGAAGTATTTCTATTAGCCGGAACTAACCGACAAGATGTCGGGGAGGTACATCAAGTCTGCCGCTAGCGGTACCAATACGATATCAAGAAGCCAAGGCCTCTATACTCCACTTCCTACCCCAGTTGACCTTGGTAATCCATAGAGATGGATTCAAATGTCAGACCTTCCTTCTCTTAAGCATGGCAATGGCCCGTGTTTTTGTGGTCATCGATCGATTCTTGAAGATGTCCATTATGATGGCTGTAAAGAAGAATATCACATCAAAGCCAACTTTGCTAAGATCTTCTTTGAGCGAGTGTGGGTACACTTTGGGATCCCACAATCTATCATCTCGGATCGGGACTGATGGGTTCCTGAGTACATTTTAGTCCGACCCTCACGGTTGATGTTGGACACGAAGCTCACCAAGTCACAACTTTCCATCCGCAAACTAAAAGCCAGACAGAGGTCGTCAACCGGATGATAGTACACATTATGTGCATGTACAATTCAAAGCATCCGCACATGGGATGAGAGCCTCAACTATGTACAACATAGCTGTAGGGCTCTCATAGCTCAACTAGCCACAGGCCTTTCAAGTGGGCTTGGGATTCCGACCACTATATCCCATTGATGTAGACATGCCATTTGCGGCTACCGGGGAGATTTAGCTCTCATGTTCAGTCTGAGGCGGATAAGGCAATCAACTTCATTGAGCACATTCAACATCCCGTAGCAAGTTCGACATCTTGGATAGAGCTAATCTGCGTCTGAAAGCAGCGACATGATCAGCATCGGGTGCCACACAACTGAGTGGAGGAAGCGACAAAGTGTGGCGCATTTGCAAAAGGAACACCCTCATTTGGACCCCTTGAAAGCTTAAGTCCACTTCAATATGGGCCATACACCCTCACCAAGGCTGTAGGAGAAAATTCTTTGAGCTCGGCATTCCACCATTCAGCAATTACGCACCCGGTGTTCAATGGGGCCCATAGCCGATACTTTCCACCCAGACACATCCGGAGCCAAGGCAAAACAACTCACACCATGAGTTAAATCTAGATTGCATGGAACAAGACACAATTGATCATATTATGGACACCAATATGAAGGGAACCCTCTAGTAGAACATGCAACTCTATCAAGTTGTCAAAGGAAGACAACTTCTTCAATGGGGCATGTGGCTCACTAGGAGTCAAATTTTGTAGAAGCTTCCTCATCTCCTATAGGGACCATTGCTTCCTAAGGAAGGGAGGATTAGTCAAGGTGGATATCGTTGGCCACTTACCTCTTAAATTTGGCTCAAAACAGTTTTACGGCAATTTTGGCAATTTACTATTTTTAGCGAGGTTTTAACTTCAGGGGCCATTTTGAGGGCCTAAATGAAGTTTTTTAGATTGAGGGTTCTCAATGATAGCTATGAAGGCATGGTTGATCCCCAAAATGAATCTCCTTTATGATGCCTTTCCAACGAGCTACCTGCGCCTAAAATGTAGGTCTTATGCAAAAGTTACGACCAGGGAAGTTGATGTACTAACTTGCAGCGGGGCCCACATGACTTTTGGCACTTCATCTCTAGGGTTAGGTTTTGGATGTCTATGACTTTTGGCATTCGTCTATTGTAAAAAGGCCTCATGGGAGCGTCATGGTAATCATCTTCGTCTATTGTAAAAAGGACTCTAGAGCCTCATTGTAATCATCTTCTCATGGATGCGAGTAGCAGCCACATCTCTTCTCAGAGATAAGCTACCAGCGCCCTAGCTAGTTTATTTCCATTCTGTCTGTAAGTATATTCCAGGCATTTGTTATTAATGAAATGAAGTTTTGTTTCCGCTGCATCTCTGTGTTTATGTGAATTTATGTATTTCATTGTGTTCCTACATAAATCCATATCAAGTAAGCTTCAATGGACAGATGAATGCCAGCAGAGCTTCGAAACACTCAAGCAGAAAATGGTCATTGTGCCTATCTTGGTCTTTCCATATTGGAGTAAGGAGTTAAATGTTAATTTCGATCCTTCGTGCATTACATTAGGAGCAGTCTTAGCACATCCAGGAGTAGGATACATTGACCACCCTATAGCCTTTGGTAGCAGAAAGCTTTCTACAGCTGAAAGGAACTATACTACGACTAAATGAGAAGGCTTGGCTATGGTATATGTGCTACAGAAATTTATACATTATTTGTTGGGAGGACATTTTAAGATGTTCATTGATCATCCTACATTAAAGTACTTAGTCAACAAACCAGTGTTGGGGGGGAGAATATGCAGATGGCTACTACTTTTCTAGGAATATGATTTTGAGATTGTGGTCAAGACAGGAAGAATGAATAAAGGACCTGGTCACTTATCTAGGTTAGAACATGGTGAGGAACCTACCATTCTGGAATATACACTACCAGATGCACAGTTGTTGGCCATCAAAAAATTCAATGATCACTTTGCCCAGATAGTCCAGTTCCTATCCACAGGAATAACACCCCGTGAATATACAGTTATTCAGAAGAAACATTTGGTATTCCGCGTTGCTGACTTTCAACTTATAGTTGGACAGTTATATAAGATGGCACCAGATGAGATCTTGAGGAGATGTGTTATGGAGGCAGAAATACCATTGATTCTTTTAGAATCACATGAAGGCATTGCAAGAGGACATTATGCATGGAAAGCAACAATGTAGAAGGTTCTCAGAGCTAGCCTCTGGTGGCCTACTTTACATAAGGATGCTAAGGAATACTACAGAGCCTATGATGTGTGTCAAAGAGTAGGGAAGCCTTCTAGAAGGGACGATATGCCTTTGGCACTGCAATTAACATTACAAATATTTGAGAAGGGCTATTGAATTTGTGGGACCCATTAACCCACCTGGAAAATGTACAAGAGATCAATACATTATCACTGCTACAGAGTACCTGACCATATGGGAAGAAGCAAGAGTAGTTAAGGATTGTAGTGTAACCACAGCTGCGCAGTTCATCTTTGAGGATATTATAACCAGATTTGGATGCCCGAATATCCTCATGAATGATCAAGGCACACACTTCATCAAAAAAACTATTGAAGCCTTGACTCGGGAATTCGAAGTTTACCATCAAAGTAGCACTCCATACCACCCACAGGAAAATGGCACAGTCGAAGCTTTCAATAATATCTTGGAGACAGTGTTCACTAAGATTTTTAGTGTTAACAGAGATGATTGGGACTTGGTAATTCCAGCATTATTATGGGCTTATAGAACTACTTGCAAAACTTTAACTACACAGACTCCCTTTAAGTTGGTATATGACTTGGAAGCAGTGGTACCTATGGAATATTTGGTTCCTAGTTTAAGAATTGCAGCATTTACAAGTATGGATGACACAGGTGTTATCCAATACAGGCTCACGCAGTTGATGGAACTGGAGGAAGACAGGTTTATTGTAGGATTTCATCAACAGGTACAAAAAGAGTGAGACAAGGCTTACCATGACAGACATAACAAGAAGAAATTATTTAAGCAAGGAGATTTGGTATTGTTATATGACAGCAAATTCATGAAGCATCTAAGGAAGTTCAAGACACATTGGCTCAGACCATTCGAAGTTGCCTATGTTATCGAAGGAGGAGTTGCGTAGTTGAAGACTTTTAATGGAGATTGGGAGGGTTTAGTCAATGGAAGTCGGTTGAAGCAGTATTATGACAACTAGTTGCCTCACATCTCTTAGTAAAAGGAAAGAAGGAAGGGCCTAGGTATCAGGTGCAGTTGGAACTAGGTACCAAACACAGAAAATATAGTATACACAACATGAGGAGGGACAGAGAAGAAATCACAGCCTGCTCCACGCAGTCTGCAGTCGAAGTGATATAGAGCTTTCCTGGCAAGGGGAGAAGAAGTAAAACCTCTGGCAGTGCATACGAGGGCGATGTGACCTCAGGCTTCCTCGGCAATTCCATAAAGAAAGAAAGAAAGTGAATGAGAGAGAGACGCTTGTTGTATGTTTTCCCAAGGTTTGACCTTGTATAAGTTGGTTAGGCTAAGGGCTCAATCTTGTAGTGACTTGGGAGGAGTCACAGGTGAGTGTTGGGAGCATGTTGGCCCTTGTTTATGTATTAATAAATAAAGAGTAGATTTAGGAAGAAGAAATACAAAGTATGAACTGCGCAGGAAGCACACAAACTGAGGATGGGTTGAAGTGGTTAAAGAAGAAGAAAAGAAGGAGTGAAGTAAAGGAAAACCTATTCGTTGGAAGAGAAGATCAAGGAAGACAAATCATCAAAGAAGATAGACCGTGGACAACTCAGCAATTGGAAAAAGACACCAACGGGTGTTTTGGAGCACCTCGCGGAAAAGAAGGAGGAACCAGCTAGCGAAGCCCTTAAAACGTGGGTCAGGTAGACCTAGGGTTTTGGATATAGGGTTTTGACACCTAGACTTCGATGTAAGTTTGTCCAAGATTCATGTAACGTATAAATAATGTCTAGAAGATTCAAGAGGGGTTGATAATTATTCATCGTTTCTATTACTATTGTTGATAAGAATGATATTGAGAGGCAAGTGTTTGGTGTAAGAGATTTTCGGTATTGTAATATCTTCAGCTGGGCGCAAAGATCAACCCTACATCTGGATGTGCAGGGAGGGGAGAAGGAGAGGAAGAGAGAGAGAAAGAGATCTAAATCTAAGTGTGCAAATAGAACTGTATGTCTTCATATAATAAATAAAGAAACACAGTTTTGTGGGTGTAGCCCTAAGGAGAGGGTGAATCACGTATATCTTATTGTCTTTATGGTTGATGTTGAGTTATTTTCTATATGATATATTATTATTGCATTGTTGTATTAGAGATAAGATATATAGCTAGCCTCGCGAAGAAAGAATAAGGGTGGTAAAGAATATCTGGATCATTTTTCATTGTGTTTTGGAATCATTTTGTATTTCCTCTGGTTGTAGACACTTGTGTCCTACAACCCCCTATTGCTACTTCAGGTGAGACTACATCTGCTTTGCAGGTGTTTCCAAAAGAGACAGTATTTAGGGTTTGTTGGTGCGTTATTAGAGTTGAACCCTGGGTCCGTCCCTGTGCCAACAGGCATTTACACATGCCACCCCCGAGAAAATAACCTTTTTCTTAGATAGAATGATTCTGGAAAGTCCACTCTAGAACCAATAGATAAACCCTAACCATAAATACCATTGTTGGAGAAGAAACACAATACCAATAGAACATACCTCTACTAATAGAAGCATACCTTTACCAAGAGAAGTGCATAAGAGAGATACCAGAAAGACTAAGAATACTCCATGACAATTGTTGCACTACTCTCTCCAAAATTGTGTCTCCTTCTGTTCTAGTTGCTACTTCTTAGGCTTGCACAATAGTTGATTGAGTGAGTGAATGTGTCCAAATGAAATAAGGTGCCTCATTATTTATACTAGCCTATACAAGTGAATTTTCCAAGTGGGGTTGGCTTCTCTTTTTGGGGCCTTCTATTTCTTTATTATTATTCTCCTTGGGCCGACTTCTCTTCTAGGGTAATTACACATCTATTTAATGGTTCTCTTGGTTTCGAAATATTCTACTCTAAGAAAAAAGGTTATAATGGAGGTTAATACCTCTTGCGGCTACCAAAAAATCAACAGAATCCACGATTACAACTTACCATATCCAAGGAAATGAATCGTGGTGGGATCGTCTTAAGTAGGTCAAGCAACTTGATGAGAAGAGAATTTCTTGGAAATAGTTCAAGAAATATTTCCAACACCAATACTTGTCAGAGAAATATTATGACAAGAAAACGCAAGTGTTATTTGAACTCAAACTTGAGAACATGACCATGGATAAATATGAGATAAAATTCTTGGAACTTATCATGTATGTGAGCTTCATCAAGGATGAGAAGGTCAAAATTCATTGGTTCCTGAGTGGACTGACATACTTCTACAATGAGAAAATTTAATTTGATGAGCCCAAGAATTTAGAAGAAACTATGTAACATCCCCAACCTTGAATTTGATCCATTCCACACAAAAATGTTCTCCTCTAATACTATGTGTTACTTAATATGCCCTGTGTATGCAACAAATATGCAGTTCTAACAACAAATTGTTCATGCATAAATAAGTACAATTAATCATAATGAAATTAATATAAACATACACATTATTTGGCATGTAAAAACATATAAAATAACACTTATATTTTAATTAAAAACATTGATTGACTGTAGACCTCAAACGTTCCTCCCAACCATATACTTAGTTTTTCATAAACTCTCAATAGCAAGTCACCCCCGAGATGGGGCTATGGCTCCACCAGCACAAAGGTTACCTATGAAAAACTAAGTTTTGACAACAACACAATCAAGAATAGGCCCAATTCCAACTCCAACAATAGTTCTCAACTCATAGTATCTCATTCCCCACAGTTTTTCCCTCCTCGGGAAGTGTACCCCTTCTTTTCTCAATAGTCCTTTGGTTGTCCCTCTTTCCTTGTAGGGCTTCAGCAATAGGTCAGTGAGGAAGTATCAAAGCTATATGGCACCCAAAACACAAGCTTTCTCAAGTATTTCAACACCCACTAGCCTAGCACACAGGGAAACCTATTCCTGGAAATTCCCTCACCTAGAGCGAATGCTCCACAAACCTGACAACCTACTTCTTCAGCCTAAACCACCAAGGATTTAGGTAACCAACTTCACTTACACTCTCCATCCAAGGTATTTTTGATGGATTCCAATGATTGAGTGAATTATGGAAAGAATGATGGAATGAAACTAATTGCCAACAATACATTTGCATTTTCCTAGCTTGAAACTTGTCCCTCTAAGAAATGTTTTTTACTCCACTTGGCGGTTTGTTCCTAGCCTTTAGGAACTGAGGATAAAATTATATCACATGAATTTGGAATTTAGGAATAATATTATTTTATTTATTGTCTTAATCCCCCTTGACTTACCCCTCTTCCTTAATCCATTAGCCCCCTTTCCCTCTAGTGGAGTCATATCCCCCCATACTCTTTCATTTGACTTGGTTTGCAGTAGTGATGTATTTTTATTAATATAATTCAGTGTGATTACATATTACAATTGTTAGGCTAACTAGAATTTCACTTATAGGCCCCCTATCCTAAATCATGCAAGCACTCTGACCTAGAAACATATATATAAAGGCACTCTAGCCCAAAACATCATGGCTCATCATCCTATAAAGAATATGTACATTTGCAATTCTAGTTCAACCTATGGGTATTACACTCCCCTCCCCCTTGTTTATGCATTCTCCTTGGTGCATTATATACGTATGTACACCAAATCTTCAAAAAGATTCAAAAATATGTGGGTACTCCTTCTGCATTGCATCCTCATGCTCTCATGTTGCATCTTCAGGACTATAACAGGTCCACTAGACCTTTACCAACCCTATTGTTCAAATTCGGAGTAGATTGACTTTCATGTCCAGAATGCATACTGGTTGAACTTGGAAGTCGCCTTCTTACTCCATATGATTAGCATTAAGCACATACTTTTTAAGCAATTTAGACTCATGGAATACATTATGAATGCACATGGATGCAGTCAATGCAAGAATGTATGCAATTGGACCAATCCTCTCCAATATTTCAAATGGTCCACAATATATTGTTTCCAGCTTTGGGAAACTTCCCAATTTCAACTAACTTTTCTTAGCTTTCACTTTCAAGAATACATGCTTTCCCACTTTAAATTCTCTATGTGTTTTTCCTTTGTCTGCAAAAAAAATTTGCTTGTCTTGAGCAACCTTTAAATTCTACTTCATTTTCACTATTTTATCTTCCATTTATTTAATCAAATTCCTACCCAACTAATACTTTGTTTGTTGGGTTGTCCCAGCTCATCGGGGTGCTACACTTTCTACCATACAATGCTTCAAATTGGATCATCTTTAAATATGCTTGATACCCATTATTATAAGAAAATTCAACTAGATGTAGATAATATTACCATTTTGATGGTTTATCTATCACATACATTCTTAGCATATCCTCAATCACATGATTGACCCTCTTTGTTTTCCCATCTGATTTTGGGTGATATGCTATGCTAAAATTCATATTTGTCCCAAATGATTTAAATGATCCCTTCCATAAATTTGATGTGAACTTGGATCTTTGTCATAAACAATTGTCTTAGGCACACCATGTAGCCTAGCAATTTCTCTTATGTAAATATTTTCAATGTTAGTTTCCTTGTGAATTAATTTTAATGGAATAAAATGAGCATCTTTAGTTAGCTTATACACCACCACCATGATGGAACCATGATGCTTCACTGTTCTCAAAAAATTGGTGATAAAATCAATTGTCACAACTTTCCATTTCCTCTCAGGAATGAGCAATGGTTGTAGCAATCCAGTTGGATGTTTGTGATCATCCTTGAACTCCTGACATTCTATACATATGGATATATAATCAGCCACCTCTTTCTTCATACAAGGCCCAAAATATTGGTTCTTTACAACTACAATTGTTTTCTACTAACCTAGATGCTCAACATAAGGCACATTATATATTTATATCAGCACTATATTTTTCATCTTTTGAGATTTAGGAACATATACTCTACCCCTATACATGAGGATTCCATCCTCTCATCTCATAATCTAGAATTTTTCTTTTGTTTCCAAATAAAGTTGATCTAATTTTGCAGCTTCCAAAATTATGTCTTTCAAATTAGATTTGCACATGTTAATGGTTATAGCATGCATCTCATGCACCCTCTTGTTGAGTGAATCAACTACCATGTTCTCTATGTTTTATATCAAATTCATACTCACTAAGGAATTATAGCCATCTAATTTGTCTAGAATTCAAGGTTGGCTTTCCAAACAAATATTTCAGACCACTATGGTCTTTCCTCGGCTCAAATATTTTTCCCATAAGATAATTCCTCCACATATTTAAAGAATGAACTATGGCTGCCAATTCTAAATCATGTGTTGCATAGTTCCTCTCATGTTCCTTCAACTTCCTTGACTCGCAGCATATCACATTCCCATTTTGGGTAAGGACTCCTCCAATCACTTTCTTGCAGGCATTAGTGCACATAATGAATTCTTCATTTGGATCAGTAATCTTCAATATTGGTGCACTTTTTAATAAATTCTTTAAGTGTTGAAATATGTATTCACATTTATAGGTCCACTCGAACTTCACACCTGTTGGGCCTCAAAAATGTCATATTTTCATCCACCTTTTCCTTCAATATTCCTTACATTTCATCGTCCCATTAACCTTTTATCATACCATTTCCATACATACAATTGGGTTTCACCTTATTATTTTCCACTTTATTCATTTTAGTATTATAAGTAAATTTATGATTAAATATTAGAAAAATGACATATTTTCATTATATATCAAGGTTGGATGATTTTGATGATGTGTGCAAGCATATTTGAAGATTTCAACAAAGTCAAAATTCACCACCTATCATCAAATTCGAATTACATCTTTGAAGATTTGAAAGAAATTTGAAGATAATCATTCAAGCATATTCAAAGGAGAAGATCATGAAGATTTTGATGGCATATCTTATCCAAGATATTTGTGGAGGATTTGAAGGAATAAGTTGAGAGAGTAGTGGATCTATAATTATGACACTCTTCAAGACTTTCATGTATATAAGAGAGTGTTCTCTCTTCATGAGGGTCATCGTGTTATTCATAATTGGAGGATGTTATTCATAATTGATCATGTAATTCATAATTTAGTCTTGTAATTAGGAGAAGGGGATTCTTAGCTTTGATTCTTTCATTTTTATTCTTTCATGCTTTGTCATTTGATTCTTGTAATATAATTTGACAATGATTTATTGTGTGAGCTCACATATGTCTTTTTTCATTCAACTCTTCACATGTTGTATTTCTTTCCTAGATTAATTTCCTGCTTTCCTAGTTAGTGTTTCAATGTTTTCCTAGATTAATTTCATTTCATCAATTTAGATTAGATTACTTCCACTTCAGTCCTGCATATATAGTGTGTGTGCTTTGTAAGCCTACGAAACTCGGATTGACAAATTAAATAGTTGGGCAAGTACTACAACGGAATTAAAACGACAATATTTATGCCTAACATTTTGGCATCGTTGTCGGGGAAGGATTGAGGTTCAGTTTGAGTAGTCATGCTACTAACTCTAAGGTGACATATGGGTAAGGGCATGTAGGGTGTGTTTCAATTCCTGCAAGCGTAAGCGCAAATTTCATTTTTTGCAAGTGTGAATTTCAATTGCAGCAAGTGTGTTTTCCACAACTGTGGAGAGTATGTGTTTCAGCAAGTATGATTTTCAGTTTTTTTATTTTTTATTTGGGTGTTGTAAGAACCCCTTTTTCAATATGTTTTAAAAATGAGTGTCAGCTTGAAACTACTCACTCAGATCCTCGCGAAAGTCAAGATCTCCTCTTCTCAGAAAAAGGAGATCTTGACAACAATTAAATATTCAAACACTCCTCCAGCAACAAAGGAGGATTCTACATCTGAAGAACCCTACATATTTGATGACGAACAATCATTTGAGCAGGAGATTGAGGAAGATGAAGAGGAGTTACAACAAGATCTGAGCGAGGAAAACTGTGCCTATGAAAGCATTATCGAGCAATGGTTCCAGGTAAGCACTCGCTTAGATAAATTTCATTTTTTAGTTAGTTTGTCGTTACAGCAACTAGATTCATTCACTTTCGAATATTTCCATTATTTATTTGAAAAATCACCACTGAACATATTGGTGTTATTGTTGCGTGCTTGGCTTCATTGGAAGTTTGACTACACGTAACTAATCTTTAAGTTTCAGTTAGCATAGAGAAAGTAGGATTTTATTTCCGGTTTTGTTTTCTTAGAATAAGTATGCTCTCATCCGCGCTTCGTGTGATCGCAAGGATTAGAAAATAGGATGTCTAAATTGATTTCAAGAGTGAATGTTTTTGCATCCATCCTTTGACCTGCAAATAAACACAATAAAAAAAATTAGGCGAATAAAAACAAAACCAATTTTACATGTTGTTACAGCATGTTGATACAGTGGAATTTTTACATGTTGTTACAGCATGCTGATACAACGAAATTTTACATGTTGTTACAGTGAAATTTTACTTGCTGAAACAGTGATGTTTTTGTTGTAACAATGATTGAACAGTGTCATGCATGTGCTCTTCTCATTTTTAACTTCCGGTATGGTCCATTTTTTTTATTTTTTCCAGCCTCATCCTTTCACATTCGGCCCTACATGCTGCAACTTGCCAATAATCAAATCATCAAAAGCTAAAGCTCTTGTTTACAAACCCAACCAAATAAAAATAATGATAAACGTTGATCAAAAATGTCAAAGAATCAACTAAAATTGTGAATCCCAAAAACAAATCCTTCGTATCTTGAAATCATGGTTGTTGCAATTCCTTGCCATATTTTTCGTATTTTCTAAGTCTAGATTGGGAACAAAATATTTAACACTTATATGGAAAGATAGGTTCATCAAAATCCACGGAAAGATAAACTTTATTCGCTGAATTAGGAGGGAGATTGTGTGACAATTAAACACATTTTATACTCACATGATCTTTTTCCCCATAACAAATTAATTATCGTGAAATATGAACCACATCCTAACTACGTAACTATTCTTGATTATCTTTTAATATTGTTATGATCGATATGAATTTTTAATGAATTTTCCCAACGGGATTATTTCCAGATCTAAATTCTAATTTCTATTGAGATATGTGTTATCACCCTCTAAGTTATAAGAATCAACTGGTGACTGGGATATTATCTGTCTCTGGTGTTTTTGTTGACAAATGATTTTTCATTCTGCAAATAATTTGAAAAGAAAAGAAAAAGAAAAAGAAAAGAAAAGAAAAAGAAAAGAAAAGAAAAAGAAAAAGAAAAAGAAAGAAAAGAAAAAGAGGGTATAAAAGAATTGCAATAAAGCCCCATGCAATAATAGTAACTTGATCCATACCTTTCAAGCATGGCCAAGTTCTTTTTAAATTTGATGTTGATAGGATAGTGAATGATTTGGCTAAACAGTTTAATCTTAGCCAAAGTGTCTAGGTTAGATTAGTGAATAAATCTGGCCAGACTGTCTAATCTTGGTCAAATATCCCCAGGATAGAGTAAATTCTTAACCCAACAGTTTAATCTGGGTTAACTGTCTTAGGAAGATAGGTTAGGATGTAGGCTAGTTGCTTTATGGTTTCATTCCAATAAAACTAGCTTGATGTAAAATGTTGCACCATGTTTCAAATGCTTAACAGATAGTTTGGTGGAAGTCCCTTGGTGGTGTTTATTTGAAAATGTGGGGAAAAAACCATAAAAACACTTGTATCCTAAGTTTTTCCCAGCGCATGTGCTTTTCCGCAGACTCCCCACTAGACACTTAGCTAGGAAAGACTGGGCCCAAGTTGAGCATTTTCGAGAAGTACGAACTGATTAAGAAAAGAAACCAGACCCTTACCAGCAGTACTTACGTTCAGTTTCGGAAGCAGTCGTCCACTACGCAGCATAGGTTGTTGTCTGCATTTGACACAGAAAAGGGCAGGATGCACAAGGCCTTCCTCTAGGCGCAGGTACCAGACCCCAAGGTGATCATAGACTACAAAAGGGCCACCTTCGAATTCCAGACGAAGGACTATGCCTAGTCATCTCAGATGGGAGGAACTCTTCGATCTGCTCGATTAGCAGATGAGTTGTCTAGGTGTTAGCGATATTTTTCGTAAGGGGGTTAGAATGCAAAAGAATGGGTTAAAACCCACTTGTCCTAAGTATAGAACGCAAATGCGCCTATGGTAAGCGGCGAGCAAGTCCGAGCGGCAGCGATTCGCGCACTCGGATCAATGGTGCATATGGGATTCTGGACCC
>SNQJ01S0089629.1:57572-72432 GCA_010110895.2 Picea sitchensis
TGACACTATAGCAGCCATGCGGTCGATCAGTTTATCTAAATATGGATTCAGGAAATCGAGGTCGATCTGTATACAGGTGTTGTCTAGTGCGCTACCACTCGAAGGGGTACCAACAAGGGTTACAAGGGTGGCCAACAGATGTGCGCTTAAGTACCACTTGTATTCCATGCGTGTATGAATCCCTAACCATGGGTTTATGCATGTAATGATAGATATTTGTAGCTTAAAGACGTCAGAATACGTCTCTACCCTAAAAAAAATTAACCCACAATTTTCTACCAAGGAAAGTGATCTGATACCACTTGTAATATTCTAGATACAAAAAGTATACAGAACAGAAATAAAATGCTAGAAATGGCAGATGAACAACAATATAACCAGAACAACACCACAATAATACCAAAATGATACAAGAATAACACCAGAAAGAGCACTTCGATTACTAAGAGAAATTTTCGCTTGCCTCTTCGAGGGGGCAACCTCCAGTAGAGAAGAGCTCTATTATAATAATATCCAAGACAAAAGTTCTCATACCCTCAAATACTATTTATACTAAATATGTCTATCAAAAGAACCATCTAGAGGAAGATCCTTCTAGAAGCAAAATCTTCTATTAGGTCTTCTTACATTCGACTTATTCTTCCTTATTGCTAGGCCTTATTAATATTGACCTTTATTACATCAGAATATATTATTCTACCTACGTGAGGGGTTAGGTCCCTAAAGACTCAACTTAGTCATGGAGGAGTATGATCTAAATTCTATCACACATGGCACTCCCGTGTGGAATTCTAGAGGCTACTCCCTCTACAAACACTAGGTTCAACTCCCCATAGTGTGTGATGTTGAGGTCAACTACCTTGACATATCTTCATTTTCTCTCCACAAGGAATGTGTCCTCATGTGATATTCACAAGGGATGTTGGGCTATAAGCCCAAACCCACTTATCCCTTCTTGCATAAGTGTCCTCAAATATCAACTCAACTCAGTCACAAAGGAGTACAATCCGGAGAATGTCTCAGGAAGTTGCAAACATCAACACTCCCTCTTATTGAGGGAGGCATTCTCTACCATGCCAAGTCTTTCACAGAAGTACTTGAAGTCCATCCTAGTAAGGGGTTTGGTAAGAACATCAACAACCTACTCATATGTAGGAAGGTATTTTACCAGTACTTCCTTCCTTTGCACCATGTCTCATATGTAATGGTACTTGATCTCAATTTGTTTTCATGAAACATTGGATTATTTGAGAGCTTCACACAACTCTGGTTATCACATTGAATAATGGTGGAATCCAACACCTGTCCAAATAAATATGCAAGGATCTTTCAAAGCCACACTGCTTCATGTAATTCCACACTCCATGCAATGTACTTTTCTTCTGTAGTGCTCAAAGCCACAAAATTGTATTTCCTACTACATTGGGAAACCATGGCAGATCCCAAAGTGAAGCAACACCCATAGGCGTTGTTCCTATCCATTGTAATCCATGCCCAATCATAGTCAATATATCCTTGAAATCTCATGTCAATAATGGAAATATATCTCAGACCATGTCCAATTGTTCATCACGGGTATCTCAACACATGCTTCACATCAATACATTGTGTCTGTCTCGGATGACTCATAAACTGGCTAAGTGCACTCATTGCATAGCAAATATATAGTCTAGTGTTAACCAGATACATTAATGATGAAATCAATTATATGTACAGGGTTGGATCAATCTCATCAGAATCAGAAGAAGACACACTTTGTTTCTTCATATTCTTCACCATTGGTGTAGCCATTCAACATCCCAAACTTCTTCAATATCTCAACTGTGTACTTCCCTTGACTCGGGAAGATCTCATTAGTTCTATTCCATGCCTCTAGTCCCAATAATTAGTGCATCATACCAAGGTCCTTCATCTCAAACTCAAATTCCAACAAATACTTTCATTCAGCAATAAGGCTATCTGTACCGGTGAGGAATAAATCATCAACGTAGAGGACCAAAATTAGGGACTCCCCATTAACAATATTTTAGTATAGGTTGGGATAAACAACTCTTTCTTTGAATCCCAAACTCATCAGGTGTCCATAAATCCTTGCATTCCAAGCTTGAGGTGCCTTCTTCAGTCCATATAGGGCCTTCTTTAACCTTCACACATGAGACTCCTTCTCATGTATCATGAAACCATCTGGCTACTCAATGTATAATTCTTCCTCAATCTCTCTATTGAGAAAGGTTTTCTTCACATCCATGTAATGTAGTATCCAACCCATGGATGCTACAAGGTAAATAATCGTCTAGATATAATTGTATTGAGAAAGAGGAGAAAATGTCTCCTCATAATCTATTCCCTCCATCTGAGAGAATCCTCTAGCAAAAAATATTGTTTTGTGCTTCTTGATGCTCCCATCAGTTGTGTGTTTGATATTATAGATACACTTGGAATGCACTATTGACTTCCCCTCAAGTCTCAAAACAATATCCCACACATTATTCTTCATGATGGATTGATACTCCTCCATCATGGCATATCTCTCTATTGGTTGGCTAGATGACTATGTATAATAGGAAGGCTCGGAATCAATGATGTGGCTCATAGTTGTGGCATAGAATGAATATCTTTGAGGTCTCTTTCTCTCTCAGAAGGTAACACAAGGATTTGCATGTCCTTCTTCCTCCTGCAGAGTCTGATGAGCCCATGTAGGTCTCTTCCGACCTACTATAATATCTCTAGGAACATCAACTGGAGCTACAAGATCAACGGGATCAATTGGAACAATAGTCTCAATTTCCTCCCTTCGAACTATTGGAGGGTGATGGGGAGAAGGAACCATATATCACTATCAATATCCATGTGATATACTCTAGATATCCTAAAGGCTACCTCCTCCTCAAAGGTAAAATATCTCCTCACCTCATTTTGTCTATGACCAGGGATGTAGATCCGTTATTCCTTCGAAGACTCATTGTACCCCACAAATGTACCCTTTTGTGTGAAGGGTCTAACTTGGTCCTTTTATCCTTAGGTACATGAATGTATATTGGAAACCCAAATATCCTGAAGTTTCCAACCTTAGGTTTCACTCATGAAATGTGTCCATACTAGACATCTTGTGGTTCCCTCATGAAACACATGTCTAAGATATATCGAGGCTCCCTCATGGAACCAATTTCTAAGACATAACAAGGTTCCCTCATGGACCCAATGTCTCACAATACAAATTGAGGTTTCCTCGTGAAACCAATGTCTTGGTTTCTTCATTTGATCATTTGAGGCATGTCAGTATGAAGTCCACATTCCCCTCTACTAGTCCACAAAGGACCCTCCTTGGATAATATATTGCGATGTTGCCTCAAACATCAACACTCCCTCTTAGCTACAGAGGTTTCTTTTCATGATGTCTTCATATAGTATTCCATTGATTGCTATATAATCAACTAGTAGCACACAACTAATACCATGTCATCGATAGCTTCAATCATTTGTCATAGTCTTTGCGATCAAGAAACACACAACTGCTCCAAGTGATCTGGTAATCTCCACGACAATCAGCTAGTAGCACACAGCTACTACAATGCCATCCAATAGAACACAACTATGTTTATCCATAGTATTAAACAACTTATATTGTCTAGTTGTACACAACCACTGCTAGTAGCATAGAGCTACTATCTAGAGACACACATCCTCATACTATCTCCTATCTGAAATTTCTCATGAAGGATCAGATCCTGTCACTGAGAGGGGGGGGTGAATCAGTGACACAATAATTATATCAATTTTTCATTTATTAATGCGAACATAATTTTAGCACAGAATTTTATCGTGGAACCCAATTGGGAAAACCACAAAATATTTTCTATTAACTGCAAAATTTGTTTTACATGTTACATAGAAGGAAGATATTCTTCCTTTTTCAATCAGCACCAACTGATCAGGATGCACCCACACCCTAGTTCATCAGCACCAACTAGTAGGAGGCTACAACCCCCTATTTATTCATCTACAACTGACAAGGAATCACCAACTCCCTCTACAAGCACCAACCTACCCTTGCACCACCCAACCAACCTTGATTCTTCAGAATCTGGACAAGCTTTTGTATCAAGTCTTTTACTGCATCTTTTTTTGCTTCTTTGATTTAATATATTCTCTGATTTGGACTGCAAAGACACACTTATTCTCAACACTCTTCCTTGATTATATATTCTTCAAACGGTGTGAGAGTGACACAATTGTGTACCTTTGTTTTGACCATCGCACCTCTTCGATTAATTAATCTTAATTGTTATTTATTTATTTTCCCATGAAGGTTTTTCATAAACTGATCACAGTCATGGATCAATTGAATCCTTTTAATTTGGTCTGAAACTCTGTTATTATTACAAAATCATATTTATGCATAGGCGCTTCCTTTACACCATTTCTATGTGATCACAGACGTAGAACCATGGGCTTATCAACTTTAGAAACTTATTATATTTTCCCGTATATCTCTTATTCCATATGACCAGTGGAAGTAACCATATGCTAAGCCAAATGAGTGCTTGAGCATTTATCAAATCAACGATCACGATTCAATCTTCTGATGAGATGGACGACTGATGGGACTTCGCCCTTCAGAACTTTGGGTTTTCAACTTTTCAAATATTCAAAACAGATTGGATGGTTTATTTCACAGAACTAGATCAACGGTCAGCTTTAATCCTTACACTCATCCTTTCACTGCTAAATCCAACGGATAGGATTAAATCAAGCATCGAGATGGATGGCCACCTTTTACTCCGGGTCTTCGAACTTTGGATATTTCAAATCTCAACCCCTTCATTCCTCCATAGTAATCACCTGCTGAGTCAGTCATAAACAGTGGAGACCACTTGTTGTCGGTTAACGTTTCAACTTACACTATCCTTCCACTTTAGTAGATCGACGGTTTAGAATACTTATGAAGTTATCTTTCAGATCAGACGACTCGTATCCTTGCTGACATGGTCTCCCATATGCCCTTTGTTAACGTGATCTGCCACATATCCTTGCTGATGGGGTCTGCCAACCATCCTTGTTGACGGGGTCTACTGACCAACAACCCTGATCCAACGGTCATCGTATGTCCTCCAAATCTGATGGTTTTTATTCATTTCAGATTTCTAGGCTTCGGGTATTTCAAATATCAAATTTTTTGGAGCGTAAATTCCTTACATATTCAGACCCAAAGTAAAATATGTTCGTTCGATCTAGAGCTTGGATCAACAACTCGATTTGTCTATGGTGAAGCTCTTCTAGCTTATCCTATCCTTCCACTTAGAATGATCCAATGGCTAACAGAAATTCGCATAAATGAGATCTCAGATATTACCTTTCTTATCCTATCCTACCACTTTAAGATGATTCGACAACTGACAGGAATTTGTGTTTGATATGATGGCTGATGGGTGTTCGTATAATTAAATTCTCAACTTTTGCCCTGCTTATCCTATCCTTCTACTTTAAAGTGATCCAACAATTATGAATACACTGAAGAAAATCAACAGTCGACTATGATTGCGGAACCACAACTTGCGAGTGATTTAACTTGACACCCAAATTCTGCGATATGAAGTTGTGCGTTGTTGGTGAGTCAACCACAGTCATCGATCTTTGAGGCTATAAGATCGGACGGTCCTGAATAATTGTGGGATTGGAACAAGCACAATATTTAATTCTCCTTTCGATCTTCGCAATTCATCCCTACCGTTGATCTGGCGATTGTGCATCTGACGGTCACAATTTAATATGGCTTAATCTCATCGTTTGTTGGATCAATCGTAGTCGTAGATATTTGGAGCTATGATATCTGACGATCTAGACTAATTGTAACTGGAGAGTAGTTTAATTTTGCTTTCTCTCTCCACAATTCATCCATGCCATTGATATGGAGTTTGTGCATCAATGGTCTAGATTTGATCTAAGTTTCATCATGCCATCTCTTCTGAGCTTTGTTCTCTGTATATCGCTAACCCTCCTGAGATTTTATCATAGGAACATTGTTGATCCTATCATGATCAACAATAATCACAAATTGCTTCAGCCTATCTCTACATTTGCTAACCCTCTTGAGCTTAACCTTGTTTCTTTGCTTATTATGACTGTTGACATCAATGACAACACATAAATAACAATATGTCAAACAATCTCCCCCTTTGTCATTGAGGTCAACACACTAAATTCATACACAAACTCCCCCTGTGATGTTTCATCTCTCCTCTGAAGTTACTCTCCCCCTTTGACATCAAAGGAAAAGGGTTTCTTCTCCTATGATCTGTTTGTCTAAATACTTCTAATCAGATACTTGACCATTGGTAACTCCTCCTTCAATCGCACTTTTCCTGTCATAACTAAATGACTCCTTATGACGTTGATTTTTGTCTCCCCCTGAATAGGTGCCAATGGATGCATTGATTTCTTGAGAGATTTTAGGTTGGAAGAAATATTACTCCCATTTTTTTCCTGAGATATTCAAATACATCTCTTCTTAAGGGTTTTGTGAAAATATCTGCCACTTGTTCTTGTGTTGGAACATATTCCAATTTAATGTTATCATTTTTAGCTTGATCTCTTAGATAGTGGTACTGTATGGGAATGTCTTTATCTCTTTAATTTTTATCATATCCTTTAATTGGAATCTCTTGAGCATATCTTTAACATACTTAGATTGGTGGATAAAGACACCTCTTTTGGATTGTATTATTTGTAATCCAAGAAATAAATTCAGTTCGCCAAGCAAAGACATTTCAAATTCTTGTTGCATCATCCTAGAAAAGTCCTTACTCATTTTTTCATCATCACTGCCAAATATAATATCATCAACATATACTTCCACAATAATCATGTTATTACCATCAATTTTACAGTAAAGATTGATGTTTGTTGATCCCCTTTTGAGGCCCTATTTTTGTAAGTAAGAATCTAGCCTTGCATACCATGCTCTAAGTGCTTGTTTTAGACCATAGAGTGCTTTCTTTAGTTTACATACATAGTCTCCTTTGTTAGTTAATTGAAACCCTTCTGGTTGCTCAATATAGACTTCCTCTTCTAAATTTCCATTGAGAAATGTTGACTTGACATCCATGTGGTACACTTTAAATTTTCTGTAGCTGGAGAAAGCTAAGAACATCCTAATTGCCTCTAATCTGGCCACAGGCGCAAAGGTTTCTTCATAGTCTACTCCTTCAACTTGAGCATATCCTTTACATACCAATCTGACTTTGTTCCTGATTACTTTCCCATTCTCATTCATTTTGTTTTTATACACCCATTTAGTTCCAATGACATTTTTGTTTTTTAGTCTTGGAACTAGTTGCCAAGTTTGATTTTTTTTCAATTTGGTCCAATTCTTCATTCATAGATTTGATCCAATTCTCATATTTACATGCCTCTTTGATTGAGCTAGGCTCAACATGTGACAACAATTCTATTTATGTTTGATACATTAGTTGTCTTATTGTGTGCACTCCATCATTCATATCTCCAATAATCAATTCTTCGGGATGATTCTTTTGAGTAATTCTTGAGGGTGTCTTTGTGTCTCTTCTTGGGAATTCTTCTCTTATCTCTCCATCTTGACTATATTCTTCATCTTCAGTCATATGCATATCATCGTCTTCCCTTTATTCATTCTCTTCTACTTCTTCTACTTGTGTGCCAATTGTCTCATGTTGGCCCTCGACCAAGTTTTGGAGAACCTTGGTCATGTTTGACCATTTTTGGGACTTCGATAGGCTGGTCAAAGAATGGAGTACCAGGCAAAGTGGAGATCATGGGATATCGACCCCTTTTTAGGGAAATTTTCGGTTTAGGGTTTATGTAATGGGTATGGGATGTCAACCTGTGGGTTTACCCATGTTTAGGCCCATTTTGTAATGTATAAATAGAAAGCTAGGTGATGTAAGTAGAAGTGCAAAAAAGGGTAATGAGACCAAGATGCTAAGTGCTAGAGTTTGATCTATGTGATTGCAAAGGATTTGTGCATACTGTGTGTTAAGAACTTTCAGAGCTAAGTGCAAGTGATTGTAAGAAGTTTATGTTCAGATTGTAAGAAGGCTTTGTGCTTAAACCTATCTCGGGGAAAGAGGAACTGGCGAGGTGTGCGCAGATCTCCTGTCCTATGTGGAGTGGGTTCATGTGGCTCTGTCCTTGTAGGAGATTAAGAGAAGATAATAAATAAGAGAAGATTCAATGTACATAGCCCCACACTGGGGTGAACCACGCATATCATGTGTTATGGTTTCTTTGTGAATTATGGTTATTATATTGTTCATATGATTTAAGCTTAGTGTAGTAATGAATTCTTAGATGAACCTGGTATGATAGATTAAGTGCTTAGTGATGTGAATGAATGCTAGATATGATCCATTCCCATATGATAAGTGCTTAGATGTGTTAGATCTGGTTGAATATTGCATTTTTCTGTAATTAAGATTTGGATCTGCGATGTGAGCAAGGGTTAAATACTGATGAATGTTAACTGTTAAGTGCTTTGTTAGAGTGGTGTAATCACAGATCTGTGTCTCAGCTAGGTTGTAGAAATTTGAGTCCTATAACCACCCCTGCCTCTACCTCGAGTGAGACTTCATATGCTTCACAGATGTTGTCGAAAGGGATGGTAGTTAGGGTTTTTTTGGTGCGTTGTTGAAGTGTTGAACCCTGGGTCTACCCCTGTGCCAACAAATGTTCTTTTGTCAGGACCTGAAACTGTGATTGTTGGGAAATGAAGAAAAGAGAAAGCTTTGTGTGTAGGTTTGTTGCCCTAGTGCACAGTATTCTACTTGACTTTTGAAGCTCTGTGCTAAGAAGAGAATTCTTATCTGAAGAAAAGAGGTAATATCTTGAAGCTTTATGCTCTGAGAAAGGTAAAATAAGTGAAAAAATTTATTTCGAAAGAATGGATCTAGGTATGTCTAATAGATTTGGTCCTAATATGAAAACTAGGGTACAAATAGAAGAAATAAGATTTGATATGAATAGATATGATATAAATAATGAAAGATATGTTATTCCTATGCATAGAAAGAGTTTTTGGACTAACAAATGGATGCAGGATCCTAGAAAGAATTTTTTGCAGGTTATTTATGGTGATCCCAGTGCGCAGTATAGGAAAGGTTAAGGATCATTTAAGAGAAAGAAAGGATTAACTATTTTCTATAATTGCAGAAGACTAGGACATCTTGCTAAGGAATGCCCTAGTAGAGGTCCTATTTTCCTTTGTTGTAAGGCTACTGGACATGAAGTTTTGGATTTCCGTAGAATGATTGCAAAAGTTGAAAAGATGAATATGAGACAAGAAAACTATGAGACAAGCCAAGAAACTAAGGATATGATAGAACCCTAGAAAGGATCAGAGACTGTATTATTACAGATGAAAGAAACCTTGAACGATCATAGAGATATCAACTTATCAGAGATCTTAAAAAAGAAAGAGTGCATAGAAGATTGAATAGGAGACTTGGACATAGATTATGTCCTGGATGAGGAAACACGAGTGAATATCGTGAGAGAAAGAACTTGTATAATTTTGGGAAAGCCTGTTATGGTTCCTTCATTAGGAGGAATAAGATTATTTAGAGGAAAGTTGATAACCCTATGTGGAAGACTTACCCAGACATCTATGAGTGCTCATGGAACTTCGATAGAAGAAGAATTTGAGATCGTTAAGTTTGTTGAGAACAGCGCCCCATTTGCTATCTTGCTAGGAAAAACCTGGATTGAGAAAGATCAGATACAAAGGAAACAAGAAGAGGATGATCTAGAACATAAAAAACAAGAACTAAGAGATTTCATGGCTAGGATAATAGCGCACTTACTGGAAGAACAAGAGAACTAGTCGAAGCTACTAAGGACCAGAGATTTGGATGTCGAAGTTAAAAGGACACAGGAAGACTTGAAACACCTGTTTGTACAAGAGAGTAGAGAACCTACCCCAGAAAGAGAAGAAGTATCACCCTTGAACCCTATGAAATACCCTCCACAGTGTGAAGTTACCATGCCAAGAGGAGATAAGAACGATAATGGAAAGAGGAACCCAGTACCTCATATCATAGGAAAGAAGGCCAGAAAGCTCAGTAAGAAGAGAGAAAATCTAGAAAAATTGCAGGAAGTTCCAGAGAGGACTTCGCAGAAGGAAGGTTTCCAAAACTTGAACTCCGTCGGAATATCAGTATAGCGTAGATTGGCACTTCACCATGGCGAAGCAATATGACCGTTGGAGGTGTCTCGACCGTCGGAACGATGCTCTAGAACGGCTAGAAACGTAGTTATTACCGGAACGTTCACCCTTGGACCCTTGGGACCGTGCCATAACAGATGGAATTGCATTGATTGAGGTGTTCCTACCCATTGGAAGATTCCATTACGATAATATCTATTTATCCCGTCAAGCGTTGCACTGAGAACACTTTTTCCAATTGTGATTATCTAAGCCCATGGATAACTAGTTGATTTCACACAATGATTATTGCAACTTCGTCATCCATTCTATTACATTGAGTGTTTGTTCAATGACCTAAGATATCAGATCTCGAGTGTGCATGTCATACGAAATTAGTGCAGCAGAAAAATCCATTGAAGAGATCCTAATAGAACTCATGGCGAAGAAGGTTATGTCTGCAGGCATTAAAGCCTCATCAACGAGAGGAGTGCAAGCATCCCCGTCGACTGCTCATGAATCTAGACCATCCCGAGCTGTGACCAAGAAATGAATGAAGCATCGTGATGAATTAGCGAATGTGAAGTTAATACCATCCATCATGCCCAACTACATCCCACCCCTGGCCAGTGTGGTGAGTCGTGATAGTGTCCTGAGGGACTTCGACTACACAGTCATCACTATGTACCTCCCGAAGGGAATACGTGCAGTCAAACTACAGTTGTAGAGGATTTCGACATTGAAGATCAATGACTATAACCTAGGAGACCGCAAGAGCTATGGCATGCTCACACCTCACAAATATTTGACCAACACCAAGGGGAAAAAGTTGAATATCATCCCCCAGCCGTGGACTATGGACATCGCGAGGTCCACTATCTTGAACGTGATGAAGATACCACACTTATACCACACTTCGGAAGACATCAGGAGGTTAACGTGTGCGTTAAGATCCTTCTATCATGCTTCCATGGTGGTTATCTATGGTTGGGCATGTGTATCATCGTTGATCTGGTACTTATCCATAGGACCACTAGATTAAGCATGCAGGGACCAGACCCACAAGAGTTTTATCCAGGGAAGGTCGCAGATCGCTCTCTGGCATAGAATATTAAAGACACATATGGTGATGTCAAGAAGGGGAAGCGAGGCTACAAGGTAGCCTTCATCTAGAATGGCGCAGTACGCCTAGCCTGCCATTTGATCATTGGTAATCTAGTAAGGAAGAATAGACCCACGCAGGTCACAGGGTTTGTTGTTGTCCTCACAGGAAAATGTGTGGAAGGATTACAAATGAACTAGGCAATTTACCTCGTCAACCAATTAGAACAGGACTGTTGTGAAGCTCGGGATTAGGGCTATGAGTTCCATTTTAGCTAGTTGTTCATCCTCATCATTTTCATTGCTTGGGAGATGCCGAAAGGAGCGACCTTCCCTGACATTGAGTCGTTCGATCCACTAGCTCTGAAGTTCACCACGCTCTGGTATTTGAGCGATATGGGGAAACAATGGCAGTCGAACGCGGTGTTCCATACCTACTACCTATAGTTAAAGAGGTCTATTGAGTCTTTCCCTCGTATGACATTGAACACCCTAGACAGGTTAGGACCATTTGTGAAGTTCCACACAGATAGGCATTTTATTTATATCACTGCGCGCAGAGACAAACATAAAGAAGAGATGTATTCCTATTACAATCTCACCGAGGAGAACATGGAGGAAATCAACAAGGAGTGGCCTGAAGAACTCCTAGTGTTAGTTAACCACACATAATTGTCTGACCCCAACTTCATTGGAAGTTTGGTGGTTACTCGTGAAGAATATGATGCACCCAATAGTAGTAGGAATAAAAAGAAGGAATATGTACAGGAAATACAAAGCACATCAGAAGAGACTGCATCAGATTCACCTAGAGGAGGAGGAGATGATGAAGTGGACAAAGAAGAGAAATAAGGGGAAGAAGACAAGCAGAAGCAGGGTGAAGTAACACTGCCACAGAATCCCCCTAGTGACACAGAGACATCTAGGAAAAGAAATTTTTCCTCAACGATACCTACATCGCAGAAGAAGTCCAAAGCTAGTAATTCAAAGCTACAGATTGTGCTCACAGTCGATGACTTCGACTTCATTATTATAGTTTTATCAGATACCTCGGAAGATATTTTGCAGAGAAATGAAGCCAAACAAGAAACCATGTATGAAATATTTGAAGCAGATCTTAGAGGGGTACATCAAGCCCTTCACTCCAACCGCGGAGTATCTACTATGCCACCACCATCAAAAGAAACAAAGTTGGGATATGATCATGCCCAACTCCGTAGAATAGTTGATGAAACCGAAGATCACCTTCGTCGTGTGAAAGAATAAAAACAACATGTCATGGTGGCCCTGAAGCAAGCACAAGAGGAATTCATAGAGCAATGTCGAGTTGCAAAACAAGAGAAGGACGACCTCCAAATAAAGTTCAAAGAGGATAAAGTGCAGATCCAGAACAAGAAAGAACATTTTCTCGTGAAGCAAGTTAGAGTTAAAGAAGCAGTCAACATAGCACTTCAGGCTTAGAATAGATAGAAGAAGACCCAATGGAGTGTCAAGTAGAAAAGCATGTTGTTTCCATCTAGCAACTTCAACAGAGAGTAGCAGAATTGGAGTTACAAGCAGTACCAAGAAATCTGTAGGAAGTGCAAGACCAGTGAGAAGAAACTTCTTGAAGTGTAGTCCAAAGAATCAAGGCATTAGCCTTGGAATGTAAACATCTTAGCAGTCAAAGTGCGCATAATTATGAGCACCTTACCGAGGACCCTGAACTCAATACACTGGAGTCATAGCTCCAGGAAGCAAAGAAGCAAGTAGCAACAGTACAAGCGTAGTTGAAGCCCTTTTCATCGGTCAAGCGAATGAAAAGATCCCAAGAATAGCACATGGCTCAGCAACAGGTCCATGCCATACAGAGCAAAGTCATGGAAGTGACTCAAAATCTCCAGCCAGTGCAGGATGCAGCTTGCCTACTTTTTTAGGAGATTGAAGGATGAGGAGAATAACTAGAACAAGTAGTCACTGCAGTCAAACAATGCTTCGAAGGACCTATGACCGAGGTAGTTATTCAGGAGCTCGTCGAGCAGAAGGCCTTCGCGAAGCAGTAGGTTGAAGGAGCTCGAGCCAAGATCGAGGAATTCGAGGCAGATTTACCCAAAGAAGAGTGACTCAGGATGAGTCACAGGTGAGTGTTGGGGTCATGTTGGCCCTCGACCAAGTTTTGGAGAACCTTGCTCATGTTTGACCATTTTTGGGACTTCGACAAGCTAGTCGAAGAACGGAGCGCTAAGAAAAGCAGAGATTGCAGGATCTCGGCCCCTTTTTAGGGCACTTTTGGGATTAGGTTTTATGTAACGGGTATGGGATGTCGGCCCATGGTTTTACCCATGTTTAGGCCCATTTTGTAATGTATAAATAGAAATCTAGGCGATGTAAGTAAAAGTGAAAAAAAGGGTAATGAGGCAAAGATGCTAAGTGCTAGAGTTTGATCTATGTGATTGCAAAGGCTTTGTGCATATTGTGTGTTAAGAACTTGCAGAGCTAAGTGCAAGTGATTGTAAGAATATTATGTGGATATTGTAAGAATTCTTTGTGCTTAAACCTAGCTCAGGGAGGGAGGATCTGGTGAGGTGCGCGCAGATTTCATGTCTTATGCGGAGTGGGTTCCTATAGCTCTGTGTTTGTAGGATATTGAGAGAAGATAATAAAGAAGAGAAGAGTTTGTGGATGTACCCCCATGTTGGGGTGAACCACGTATATCATGTTTTATGGTTTCTTTGTGCATTATGGTTATTATATTGTTCATATGATTTAAGCTTAGTGCAGTAATGAATGCTTAGATGAACCTGGTATGATATATTAAGTGCTTAGTGATGTGAATGAATGTTAGATCTGATCCCTTTCCATATGCTAAGTGCTTAGATGTGTTAGATCTAGTTGAATACTGCGTTGTTCTGTAATTAGGATTTGGATCTGCGATGTGAACAAGGGTTAAATATTGATGAATGCTAACTACTAAGTGTTTTTTTAAAGTGGTGTAATCACATATATGTGTCCCAGCTAGGTTGTAGACATTTGAGTCTTGTAACCACCCCTGCCTCTAACTCGAGTTAGACTTCATCTTCTTCGCAGGTGTTTCCAAAAGGGTCGGTAGTTAGGGTTTTGTTGGTGTGCTAATGAAGTGTTGAACCCTGGGTCTGCCCCTGTGCCAACATCTCATCATCATCTTCACTTTCAAGTATAGTCTCTTGATTTTTTATCCTTAACGTTTTTAGGTCATCCACCTTGACATCTGCACTCTCAACAATATTATGTGATCTAAGATTGTAGCATCTATATTCTTTCTTGTTAGAAGCATATCCAAGAAAAATACCTTCATCTGATCGGGCATCAAATTTTCCAAGATTCCCATCAAGTCTTTTGATGTAGCATTTACTTCCAAAGACCTTGAAGTATTTTACTGATGGAGTTCTTCCAAACCATAGTTTGTAAGGATTCTTATCACTATTAACCCTGAGATGTCCTATGTTCAATATGTATATTGTTGTGCTTATGACTTCCCTCCAATATCCATCAGACAATTTTGCTTCATTGAGCATAGTCCTTGCAGTCTCCTGAACTGTTCTATTCTTTCTCTCAACAATCTTG
>SNQJ01S0089630.1:0-10541 GCA_010110895.2 Picea sitchensis
CTAGGTATGATAAGGGAGGTTATTTAATCTTGCCTTCTTATGTAATGCACATACATGGGGAAAATCAACAACGACAAGCAATGAAGAGAGTTCAAAGGAACCAGATACAAAGAGTATATCAGGTATGGATTTAGTGTGCTATTGTTGCATATCTCAATTCTTATAGACATAGTTTGAATGCAAGGTGGAGCGTGGTTGGCCCACTAGTTTGTAGAGGCACTTTAATGTGTGTTAGATGTTCATTTCCCTTTTGAATTTAATTTGTACCTATTTCAAACAACATACTAAATCCTGATTAGCTAAGGTTTCTATCACCTTATTGAGCTCAACTTTTTGTTGTTCTCTTTTTGATGTATATCGAGTGATTCTGATTTGACTACATATTTAAGAGTTTTTATTTTTCCCTTTGCAGGCATTAGATACACTTGGCTCAACAAAATGGAGAATTAATAAAAGAATTCTTGATGTGGTAGATAGGCTTTGGGAAGGAGGAGGTCGCCTTGCAGACTTGATTGATCGGGAGGATGTAAGTTGATTTTCTTTTTTCAGTATTTGCCGTGATTTTAAATGGATTGTGATGTTTTGTATAATATAATATCAATGATTTTACATACTTGAGACAAAAGTGTAGAAAATGTAGAGATTTGTACTGTTTGTGCATCATCAAGCATGGTTTGTTGATGAAGTGAAAATGGCTTGGTAGGTGCCCATTCCTGAGAAACCGGATACCGAAGATGAAACATAGATTAAACATTGGAAATGGTGTTTAAAGAAGGCAAAGGAGACAAATAGTGAGAGGCACTCTCAGCGTTGTGATGTAGAATTAAAACTTACTGTAAGATACTCCACATTACTCTGACATATAGCTTACTAGATTTCTACATAAATTCTTTGATGCTAGTATGTGTTTTCAAGTTATTGTTCTTTGCTTGGATCAGGTTGCAAGGAAAATGACGGACGAAGAATGATTTTACTATCCACATAACTTGGATTTTCAAGGGCGTGCTTACCCAATGCATCCGTATTTAAATCATCTAGGTTCAGACGTGTGTCGAGGACTTTTAGAATTTGTTGAGGGTCGACCATTAGGAAAGACAGGACTTTATTGTCTTAAGATACATATGGCCAACTTATATGGTGGTGGTGTAGACAAATATTCTTTTGAGGGCTGACTAACATTTGTTATCCAAAAATGATATGAAAAATCACTGATGTTCAGTCACTTAATATATCTACTACACGGATTAACTGTGTATATGATAGTTAACATTGGTTGTTATTTGAAACTAGATGGATTAGCTGTGTATATAACCGTAACATTGGTTGTTATTTGAAACTAAACTTGGAATATATATGTGTTGTATATCTGTAGGCCAAATCTGCTATAGTTCTTGAAGTATTTAAATTTGTCTTTTTTCGCCCCTTGTTCTGACCGAGTATTGGGATATTGAATTTTACATGGTTTGGAATTTTCAAATGTCTTGGCATGAGAGATTATGATATTTATATCTGGAGTCCAAATCTGTTATGGTTGTTTCAAATTGCTACAATTTGCATTCTATGAATTTGCTCTTTTGCTCAATGTATATATACAGAACACTTGCATGCTACGTGTGAATTTGTTGTGCTAGCCAAAGGATACAAAGCAATACCTGCAATGACTTCAAGTTGTATTATTGATGATATAATTGTCTGTTAAATGTAAAACAAATTGTCAAAGGTTTCAATGAAGTCTCTGGAATTTCTGTTGCTCAGCTATCTCATTGGTATATAGGATCTTGTATTGGATGGCACTTTTTTCGACATACCCAAGAAAGTACAATATTATTTTGATCCTATCTAAAAACATGGACTTACTCTCTAGTATATTTTTGTAGTCTTATTACGCATGATTGCACTTGAGCTTTTGGACTTTAGCTCAACAATTGCGAGTTCGTGTGATAACACACCCGAGACATAACCTATTGATCCTAAACCTCATTAGACAAGACCCCCTTTACCATTGGAATTTAGTCCTCCTCCTCAACCAACCTTGCCTAAGACCGATGATATAGATTTAAATATTCATATGGCTAGTATCTTAGCAAAGGTTAATGTACCTGTCCCTCTCAGTATTGATATTGTATTTTTTTTTTAAATACCTACAACATAGTCGCTATTGCGACATCTTGGAGTGTCGCTCCCATAGCAACCACGTCGAAGATGATACCTCTTAACGTCTCTCTTGCCACGTTCTAGACGTCTCTCTTGCCACCTTCAAGACATCTGTCTTGCCACATTCAAGACGTCTCTCTTGCCATGTTCTAGACGTCTCTCTTTCCACGTTCAAGACGTCTCTCTTGCCACATTCAAGACGTCTCTCTTGCCACGTTCCAGATGTCTCTCTTGCCACGTTCAAGACATCTCTCTTGCCACGTTAAAGACGTCTCTCTTGCCACGTTCAAGATGTCCCTCTTGCCACGTTCAAAACGTCGGTCTTACGACCTCCAAGACGTCACAATAATGACAAAATCTATGTCGTCGGAAAAGAGATGTCATGTGAAACGACGTTTGAGGGGGTCAGTTGTTTGTCGTTCTCTCGACAATATAAAGTGGCAATTGCGTTGAACGCGCCGTTGGAATTTCAGAAGTCAGATATTTTATGGGGTTAGTTGGTTACTATAGAAGGTTTATAACAGGGTTCTCTAAGATTTATCATCCCATCACTTCTTTGCAAAATAAGGGAATTAAATTTGAATGGACATCTCAGTGTGAAGATAACTTTAATATGTTGAAATAATTACTTACTAGTGCACTTGTTTTAAAGATTGCTGATCCAAATGAAATTTTTGTGGCATGTACAGATGCATGTAAAGAAGGGCTTGGTGGAGTCCTCACTCAAAATGGAAATGCCATTAGTTATGAGTCCAAAAATCTTAAGGAACATGAGAGGAAATATGCCACACATGACTTGGAACTTTCTTCCATTGTTCACACATTCAAGATGTGGAGGCATTATCTCATGAGAAAGAGATTTGAATTAAGAACATACCACATTGGTCTGAAGTATCTTTTTGAACAACCAACCTTGAATTCTAGGAAAACAAGATGACTAGAATTTTTAAGTGAATATGACTTTGACATCAAGTATATCAAAGGAAAATAAAATAAAGTTTTCGATGAACTTAGTAGAAGAGTACACATCATGCATGATACAATTTTCATTATGCATCAGTCAGACTTGAAGAGAAGAATTTTAGATGATGTTGTTATAGATCAACATTACCTATAGGTAAAGGAAACCTTATAGCAAGAAGATGCACAAAAGAAAATGAGAGAGTATGATATGAAGGAATATGGATTACTTATGCATAAAAATATAGTTTATGTTCCTAGTTCCAAAGAGCTCGGGAATTTGGTATTAAAAGAAATGCACAATGTTCCATATGCTGGACATCCTGGTTACCAGAAAACAATTGCAGCAGTAAGAAGCCAATTCTTTTGGCCAGGAATGAAAAATGATGTTGTTGAGTACATCTCCAAATGTATGGAATGTCAGAGAGTGAAGGTTGAGCATAAGCACCCAACAGGTTTGCTACAACCATCACCAATTCCAGAGAAGAAATGGGAAGTGGTAATCATTGACTTTATAACAAAATTTCCGAGGACAACAAGGCAACAAGATTCGATCATGGTAGTAGTTGATAAATTAACAAAGTCTACTCATTTTGTTTCTATAAAAACAACTCATACAACAAATAATATTGCAAAAATTTACATGAAAGAGATTGCTAGGTTGCATGGGATGCCTAAGAAAATTGTCTCAGACATAGATACAAAGTTTACATCAAATTTCTAGAGGGGATTATTTAAACGATTTGGTACAAATTGGCCAAGAGTCCCTGAAATGGTTTGGGATGTGACTTGCAACTGGGAATATCACAAAAAATGAGACTCGGATTGAGGAATTGTCATCTCCGTTGTATTCCTGGCATAGGAATTTAGCTAGAGCACCCCTCACTCCTAGTTTCAATCCCTCAGAAGTTGTTTTTTTATGGATTTTGAGAACTAGTGTTTTGTTGAGTAAGAAGCAATGCAAAATTTGTATTTAGGGGTCCAATTTATGAAACCATGCCTCGAGAGAGGATGGACAATGTGGTCACCTAGTCCATGCCTAAACAATAATGCAACATCTCATGGAAATAAAAAATGTTGATTCGTTAGGCTTTTATGCCCTGATGAGTAATTGACCAAGAGTCCCCGAAATGGTTGGGGATGCCACTTGCAACTGTGCATAAAATGAAAAATTGAGACTCAGATTGAGGAACCGTCGTTTTTGTTGGATTCCTAGCATAGGATTTCAACTAGAGAACCCCTCACTCCGAGGTGCCATGCCTCAGAAGTTGCTTTACTCATTGATTTTGAGAACCAGTGTTTGGCTCAGTTTGAGGCAATGCAACATTTGGATTAAGGGATCCAATTTATGAAACCGTCCCTTATGAGCGGATCGATAATTTGGTCACCTATTCCATGCCTAAACAACCTTGCAACATCTTACGAAACTCAAAAATGTTGCCAGTTAGGTTTTTATGCCCTGAGGAGGAATTGGCCAAGAGTCCCCGAAATGGTTTGGGATGTGAATTGCAACTCGATATATAACGAAAACCGAGACTCGGATTGAGGAACCATCATCTCTGTTAGATTCCTGGCATAGGATTTCAGATAGAGCACCGCTAACTCTCGGGCGCCATGCCTGATAAGTTTCTTTACTCATTGATTTCGCGAATTAGTGTTTGGTTCAATTTGAAGCAATGCAACATTTGGATTAAAGTGTCCAATTTATGAAACCGTCCCTCATGAGCAGAGTGATAATGTGGTCACCTAGTACATGACTAAACAATCTTGCAACATCTCACAAAACTAAAAAATGTTGCATCGTTAGGTTTTTATGCCATGAGGAGGAATTGGCAAAGAGTCCCCGAAATGGTTTGGGATGCGACTTGAAACTTGACATATTACAAAAAAAAAGACTCGAATTGAGGAACTGTCGTCTCCGTTGGATTCCTGGCATAGGATTTCAGCTAGAGCACCCCTCACTCCTGGGTCCAATCCCTCAAAAGTTGTTTTTTTCATTGATTTTGAGAACTAGAGTTTTGCTTAGTTTGAAGCAATGCAACATTTGGATTTAGGGGTCCAATATATGAAATCGTGCCTTGGGTGCGGATAGACAATGTGGTCACATAGTCCATGCCTAAACAAGCTTGCAGCATCTCACAGAACTCAAAAATGCTTCTCTGTTATCTTTTTATGCCCCGAGGAGGAATTTGCCAAGAGCCCCCGAAATGGTTTGGGATGCCACTTGCAATTATGCATAAAATGAAAAAAGATTCTTGGATTGAGGAATAGTCAACTCCGATGGATTACTGGGATATGATTTCATCTAGAGAACCCCTCACTCCTAGGTTCCATGAGCATATAAACATAAGTAACATCACATCAAGTATACAATACACTAGAATTGACATGGAAACCCAAATGGGATAAAACCACAAAATTATTTATTACATATCAACGAATACATTCATTGGAAGCCCTAACTTCCCAATTCTCCAACTATGATTGGAAGGAGGCTACGAACCCTTATTTATAGGCTCCAAATTGAAGGAAGCTACAACTCCCTAAATTATCTGGTTCCAACTAGAAGGAGGCTACAACCCCTTGATTTTGAGGCTACAACCTGAAGAAATCTCCAACTCCCTGATTCTCTGTCTCCAATCGGAAGGAGGATATAACCCCCTGATTCTCAGGCTCCAACTTGAAGGAAGATCCACCTCATTGAGTTCTCCGAAACCAACCAGAAGGAGGATACAACCCCCTTTCCTTGCCTCATCTTATCACCTTGAAATATAAGTGTAGACCAAACTGTCACTACCAAAATCACTTCCAATGCCAATACCATTGTCACTGTCACTAGCACTACCATTTCCATTGTCACACCAACTTGTAACCTGTTAAACTATCAATGTATACAACCCATCACATCAACCTGTCAGTGTCCAACATGTCCAACCTGTCTCTGTCACCGATACTCAACCATATCCTCTCACATGGATCATATACCAAGGAAACCTCTCAACTAGATGTCCAACATCAGCAACACATGCCTCTACCAAGCATGTACCAAGATCACCAACATACCATCATAAGATATGTGTCTCAACCATATACCAAAGAATATACCAAACCATCAACCAATACCATAACAAACATCAATTTTGTACTGCAACCTATACCACAACAAGTGCATCAACCATGCACCAACACATGTACCGAACCGTGCATCAACCATGCACCATAACATGTACCATATGCCTCAACCATCAACCATGTACATCAACACTGGTACTATACCATGTACCAACAATGTATCTCAACCATATACCATATCACTCAATCATGCCATACACCATCCACCAATGGATATATCAAGAATGTACCATTAATGGCATACCTCAACAAAGTATCGATATCAATGACAACCATAAACCATGTGCCAATGCTTCAATAGTGTACCAAGAATAAACCTCAAGCATGTAGCATCATCACGATGTAACCAAACCAAGATACCAATACAAACAAGATATACTATGCAACAACCAAGTTATACCATACCAATATCACCAATATGTACCATGCATCAACAAGACATGCCTCTCAAGCATGTACCATACCATCACCAAGCATAAGATATAATTACATAAGCATAAATGTAACATGTAGTTGACCTGTTGTAATGCAATACTGAATTGTAGCTCTTCCATAACCTTCAACAACTTGGTACCAACATTTCCCCCAAATTTTCTTGAGCCTCGCAGGACTAAGAATTCCTATCATGCGGGGCATCGCGTGACATCACTTAGGAAACCTACAGGGGTGCCTCACGTGACACCCTCAAGCTGACCCACAAGAGCTTGCCAAATTAGGGTTACATAAAAAACTTTTCACTCTGCAGCTTCGAAACTTTCTCTCTTTCCTTGATCTTTCTCCGCTGCCTCAGTCTTGTTTTCAGATTCACCAATAAACCAAAAAAGTAGACCATAACATTCTCATAATATAGATATTCAATTAAGTGTTTGTCAAATTCACGTCTCATGATCTGTATTTATAATTTTTCTAGGTAAGGTATTTCCTTAGTCTTAGGGATTCTTGACTTTCTTGTTGCATCAACTTTACCCATTCATTAATTGACTTGTAACTACTTTGGGGCTTCTTGACCATTCTTCGGGGCTTCCAACTCCACAAGGCCATATCTCCCTAACCATGAGGAAGCACATGGCATAACACCCATCACCAGAAACAACGCAACATGGAATATCCATCTATGAGTGTCCTACATGCATTTACATTGTCCTTCATGTCCATATTCTTAAAAAAACTTTGGGTACCATAACCACACCTATGGGGCTTCATGTAGACTTCATAAAATGCATCCATCATATGTGCTAACATCAATCACTCCATCAATGAAAAATAAATCACCATAAATCTCAACCAATTTCTAGGCTTTCAGACTTCTCCAAGGGTTGACATAAATCTTTAAGGGTTGACATCAATGAAAACCAATTGTCCAAACCAACTTTCGAACAATATCCCCCTTTAGAATTGATGTAAACACCAACATTGATGGAAAAAATAATGCTCCAATCAATATGCTCCCTCTATGACTATTTCTCCTCATCAATGTTTCTCAGTCTCCCCATTTGACATCAATGGAAAAGGGTCTCTCTCCTTGGGGATACTCCCCCTATCTTCATGCATTTGTTCTCTCTCTCTCTCTCTCTCTCTCTCTCTCTCTCTCTCTCCATGCATTTGACATCATGGGAAAAATGATAACTCCCCCTATCTTCATGCTTATAGTCTTTATTTATAGATCTCTTTCTCTAATGATTTCTCTTCCCTTGACTTCTCTACAAGATCTTATGTAGATCAATGTAGGGCTACCTGCATATGTTTCCTTTGCTCTCTTAGAGTGATTTCTAATTGTCCATTGGCGATTCCTCTTGTAAATCTATGATATATATAAAAATAATTTATTACTTGATTTCAGATGATCTGTCATGACCAAACTATTCAACAATGTCCCTCTGATGATATAGATTTTGCTAGAGGTTTCTCTTTCCTTGTTTTGTTATTCCATTTACTACATTCCTTTCTGTGACCAAATGATTCCAATTGATTCCACTGATTCAAATTGTAAATACACTACCATGTATCTTCTATGATACATGTTATATGTACCTGCTAAGTATCCATATCTATCCATATGTCATAAGTTGTCCATAACTCTAATACTCAATTGTCCACAATGTTGACCCATCTATCACTATACTATCATGAAGGCTTCACAACTGCAACTGATCAATCTGTCATTCTATACTTATGCTATATGAATGCTCTAAATATGTCTCTACAAATAATTCAACCTACTCGAAGGATGGTTCTCTGATTTGTAGTAGCTACTGCACTGACTCCCCCTATTAAATATTCACATTTGTTGGGAGTCTCCAAGATAGATGGTTCAAGAAAATACTTGCTTTGATGTGAATTAATCTTCCTCTTCATCTATAGACTCATCATCTCTTTGAACTCTGACTTCTTCCTTTCTGCCCGTGGATTGATCTTGCACTACAATTCATGAAAGTACAATCTCTTGGGCATGCTATTTATTTACTTCCTCTTCTTTTCTTTCTTGCACTATTGCAAATCCCGTGATCTCTGGGATTTGTTCTTTATTTGAACCTGCTCTTCTTTCTTTTTATTTCTTCTCCAAACCTTCATGTATCTGACATCTTCTTTTTTCCTTGTAGATTTTTCTTAATCTCGTACTATTTCCAATACTGAGAGTAGGACTTATGGATGTCCTTCATTCATCTTCTCTTCATTTACATGTTCTTGCTTTCTTTTCCATAATTTCTTATATTTGATATCAATTTTCTCTTTCATATAAGTATCCATCATGTTTTTACAATCACGAGCTTCTTTAACATTTCTTCCATAAGCCATGCAATCTGAAACATTATGTCCAAAGTTAGTACAATAAAAAACTGACTATAAAATAAATTTGCATACCTAGGAGTGAATGATCTGCTTTGTGATGTAGTCCTTCTAAATTCCTTCCTTGGTTGATCATGATCATTACTGAAGCTTCTTTGTGGCTTGAATGTGGAAGGTCTTCTTGAAGATGTGTCTCTATCATTTTTCTTTGATTTTGACTGACCATGATTCCCTCCTTTGAGTACTTCTGCATAACTGTTACTCTTTTCCTCATTCTGCTTTTCTGGCAACCTGGAGTGCTTCTCTTCAACATTCTTTACTGATGATGTGAATGTTTTTCTCTCTTCAACATTCTTGTTGAGCTTGATGATTTTGTCTCTTAATGTGATCTCTTCTTCAATTTTTTCAGCCTCTTCTTATTTCTTCATCATTCGAGTCTTCATGACTTCTTCTGTTCTTTTTGCTTCTTCAAGTTGTATCTTCAAGGGGATACTTTCCTTTTTACGTCTTCTCTCTTCTTGACCAAATTATGCTTCAAGCTCATTTAAGTCCTCATATATTTTCTTGAGATGATTTGTCAAAATATTCTCTCTCTTCTTTGTTTCCTTTCTTTTGGTTTCCAAACATTGTTTTTCTTCTATTGCTTCCTTTCTCAGTGCTTCTATTTCATCTTCCAAACACAAATTCTCTTCCATACGACTTTTGTATGTTTCTTCAATCCTTATGGCTTCTTCCAGTTGAGATTTTAGATTTACGATGACCTGTTGGGATTTTTCATAACTTTCTTGAGAATGCTTCTTGACTAATTATTCCTTAAGATACTTGTTTTTCTTCCTTTCTTTTGTCAATTTGTCTAAGGAACTGAATAATTTTGCCTCAAGGTCTACTATGCCTTCTTCACAATATTGTTCTTCTGAGTCTGTCTGACATGATGATCATCTTTATTCATTAATTCTGCTTCAAGGTCGATTATGCCTTCTTCATAATCTTCTTCTTCTTAATTTTTCTGACATGATGAACATATTTCTTCTTGTTTTGTACCTGCACTTTATTTAATAGAATATGAATCTGTGATGGGAGATTCCTTGGAATAAATATTATTTATCTTATCCCAAAGTTCTTTAGTTGATGAGCATTTTCCCACTTACTCTCTTACCAGATCAAGTAATCCTTCCGAGATGAAATCCATTTCTATTTTGTTGTATCTTTTCAATTCCTTCTTTGTTGTATTCTTCAATTTGTTTGTAGCGATGTATCCTGTAACAAATGATTGGAAAACATCATATCCCCATGCCTATAAAAATATTTTCGTTCTTCTGCTCCATATCTCATAGTCTATACCATTATGACCATTGAACATTGGTGCTCCATTCTCAGTGTAATCCATGATCTTCCTTCTAGTGGTTAAATTGTTTCCTTGAAGGATCTACTTTGATACCAATTGTTGGAATACTGATAGGGGGGAGGGGGGTGAATCAGTATGAGAACATTTACCACTTTTAACCACA
>SNQJ01S0089630.1:10551-22600 GCA_010110895.2 Picea sitchensis
GAGAACTTGTTAATGGAAGTGGAAAGGGTAGTTGTAAAATTATGATAGAGTTCTTCAATGTTGTCCTTATAAGTTAGGAGTTTTAATTTAATATTTAAATCCTTTAAGAAAATGTCAACTTTACTTTTGTCAAAGCGCAAATTTCTTTGATTATCATAATTCTCTTCAATGGTACTCCTATGCATGGAAAATTTTAGAGTTAGGGTTGAAGGTTTATGATCAGAGTCAGGCTCATGGTCATTTAAAAGGTCAAAAGTTGTTATTTGGTTAGAAACAGGGATATAAAACATACATTTACTGAATTATTAAAGAAATAAATTCGTTTCATTATTAGCTTTTTTTCATGATAATGTAAAAAATTGAATTTATGTAAATCTTATTATACTTTTCTTTATTAAATAAGACTTGATAAAAAAAGAAATTAGTTCATTTTTAGTTAAATTTGTAAATTTATAAATTCATAATTGAAATTAAATTTTAGTTAAGAAAAAATCATCCATTAATTTTAATGTGATCATTGTTTGGAGTAAGTATTAATTATATTAAATTTTAGTTAAGAAAAAGTCGTCCATTAATTTTAATGTGATTATTGTTTGGAGTAAGTATTAGTCATTAAATATTTTATAGTTGAATTTATAAAATAAAATTAATAATAAATTTATAATTTATTAAAAAAAAAATAATGATGATTACATAGTTTAATAAATATAGTTTAATTTTGAGTATCCTTTTCTATTGGAGTAAGTGTTTAATATACAAACCATTTATTATCATTTATATTTTATGATAATAATTAAGTTTAAAATGTTATGTTTGGAGAATAATAAGTTAAAATTTAATTTTGTTTACAATGAGTAGGTTATCAAATAATCATTTTATACATTAATTGTTTTTTCCATTTTCATATGAAAAAAATATTTTATTTTAACTTCTTCTTTTTTAAATAAAAAGAGGTAAATCCTATTACTGTGTTGTCGTTGTATAAAATTGATACATGTCACTAGTTTGCCACATGTTCCACCAAACTAGTGGAAATTGGAATAGGTGGTTGCCTATTATGTTTTTGGCCAAAAAAGGCATCCGTTACTTTCCCTGTCAATTGGAAACCAGAGCAAGTGGTGGATGATAGTACTGACAGAGTTGACAACTTCTGAAAAAAGAAAGCTAAACAGGAAATGAGAAGAGTACTAGTGCATGATAACAGGAAAAAAACAACATCATTGTGCTGGTGGAGCTCATAGAACTGTGTGAATCTAATCATTAGTCGGGTTTTACGTACCATGGGAGTTGTCGTCTGAAGCTCCACTGTGAAGGATGCCATCATTGGGATGGAGCACGAAGGGTTGCACACAGGCCGGGCATCGTTGCTTGCTCGATGCATTCAAAAATGCATCGAACAACATATCAATCTGATTTTTGATGAGGGTGTCCCGATGAAGTTGGTCTGCCATGTAGCTTCTGATGTCGAAAATGAGCTATGATTGCTCTGGGTTGAAGAGGTTGGGGGGAGTCGGATCGTATTATTGAATTGCATTCAGTGATGGAGGCGTCGAGATGGGGAAATCCTCTTGCATAGTGCAAATAATTCCTTCCATATCCGTCATAGCTCTTGCAATTGCTTCACTAGTTCTGGGGTGAATGTAAGTTCCTAGGGCCATGTGGAGGAGTTCCTCCCAGAATTCCTCCTAAACAATGCATGTGGCGCCTTCCATAGCATCCTTAGTACCTCTATCCACTTTCTTGGTGCAAGGGAACAAGTAATCGTCTGGGACATTGTAGAGGAGGAATTTCAGTGGAACCTGGATAGGTTCCTCTGAGAATTCCTCCTTGACATAGGTCATTGGAGGAGTGTGTGGTCTCGTTTTGCGTTGAGTCCTAACAATGGACAGGGTCCGCTCCAGATTATGTGGGCGTCTCTGCCTAGCACCATAACTGTACCAGGAAGGGCCTCGCATGGGCTTTTCTCTCTCTCTCGGCATGGCTAAACCAGGGGGGCAAAGAATCCATTGAATTGCAGCTAGGAGAACCAATTGTGATATAACCCAATTCCCTGATCGAGGGAGGTGACAGAGCTCGGAGGTGAAGTAGTGGAAGCCAGGGTTGAGTGGGATAGATATCCAAGGGGCGGACATGACTGCAGTGCATCCACCCGTACTCAGCACCCGCCTCATGCCATTAATCCACAAGAACGCCATTAAACAGATGTGAGGGAGTTGTCCCCCCTTCCTCTTCAAGTTATTAAGGTCACCCTCCATTCAAGACTAAGGTGAGGGATGAGGGTTGGCCATATTTATGGTTGAGTTAATGGGAGCGTTGCATGGCCTCCTTCTTCTACGCGGCACTCCTTCTGAGGCTAGATAATATCTTATGGCGAGGTCCAGACAACAGTCTAGTAGAATGGTCTATGGAGAGGTTTGAGAGTTCCATTGGATCAACTCTTCCTTAGAATCCACTCCCTCGTTGGTCAGACAATCTACAATTTTGTTAGCGTCTTTTTTCACATGGGATGGGGTGAGAGTGAGATGGGGTTGTAGGAGGAACTTGAAGTCTTCCAGTAGTCCAAGTAGTCTCCATCTCGGTGAGATGTCCAAGGGGTGTGAGCCATGGATGATTTTTGTGATGAGTTGGATGATGATATAGGAATCCCCTTCCACTATGAGTTGGTAGATGTTATGATCAGTTTCTAACTTGACCCCTCTAAGTAGGCTCCATAGTTCTGAAGAATTGTTAGTATTGAGTCCCAAATAACCTATTGCGTAGTGTGGAATTTTCCCCTCACAGTCTCTTAGGACCGCTCCAAAACTCGTCGGTCTAGGATTCCCCTTTGAAGCACCATCAAATTTTAGTTTGACAAAACCTTGGGGAGGGGGGGGACCAAGTGCATGGACTACGACTGATCTTAGTTTTGCAAGTATCCTTCTTTCTCGATCCATTAGTGAGATTTAGATGTCAGGCCTGGAGGATGTGAAATTCCCCAGGATTGCATTTAAGATCCTCTTGGGTTCAATGCTCAGCTCTGATCATTTCCTGAATCAAGTTTATGATTCTAGCCCAGGTTGAGTGAGGGAGGGAAGAAGTGGAGCGAAAAATCCATTTGTTTCTTTCTTTCAAAATTTGCCAACTGTGCAGCCTGGTAATAGATGCCAAATGTGGTCCAAGATTGGATTTTGGTAGGAGATTGAATCCCAATTTTCCATGGTGCTTATGACGTTGGCTCGGTTTCTATTGGAACGATGCATTAGTTGTGTTGTCATGCCCCAGATGGATTCAGTGTGGTTGCAGTGGTTAAGTAAGTGCTCCATTGTCTCTTCTCGTTGTTGACCGAGGGGGAATATTGAAGGGCCTACAAACCCTCGTTTTTGAAGGTTGTCCCATGTGAGTATGCGGTTTTGGGCCATAACTTTCGGCCAGAACTTTGGATTCCAGATCTTGCTCCATATGTGCTCCTTTAGTTTCCCTTGGTGATTTTCCTAGAGATTATATGCTTCTTTGAATGAGAAGTTACATGTTGGGATATGTCCCCATCTGAGCATGTGCAGTCCTTCCTTGATGTGGATTTTCCACTGATTGACACAATCCCTCTAGGTTTGCAGGTCCATTTCCGCCTGAAGCTGTAATTCATGGGATTCAGTTTTCCATCTCCTCCAGGGGTTTTGCAGAGCATTTTCTTTCCATAGTTCCTTTACGTGTAGGGAATACCTTGATTGCATTTGTTGATAAAGAGGGTTGAGGTCTTCAACAGAGCTTAGACACGGTTTTTTCTGCCAGGAGTCTTGCCAGAATAGGGAGTGTTCTCCATTCCTAATCTCCCAGAAAGCATGCTTTTGTATGAGCATTCGATTGTTCCAAACTATGTTCCAGATATTTGATCCATGAATTCGATCATTGAATATGATTAGAAGCTCTTCTTTGGTGTTGGGCACATATTTTATTTTCCATATTCTTACCCAGAGTTCTATGGGGTGCTTGAGCCAATGCCACCAAATTTTTTCCCCCATTACTTGGTTGAGTTTTCCTAGATATTTGAGTTCTAGTCCCCCTAAAGATTTAGGCTTGCAGATTTTATCCCATCCCGTCAGCGCCCACTTTTTGTTTGGATGGTGCCCATGCCACGGGAAGCTACGTTGGAGGTTTTTGATAGCTCTGATGACAGACTCGGGGGATTTCAGAGCAGTGAAGAGGTAATTTGGCAGAGCTTGGAGAATAAACTTTAGAAGAACTAGGAGGGCTGGAAGATTAAGTGATCTAAAGGTCTAGGTACTGAACCTGTTGGATATGGAGAGCAGTAGACTTTCCCAGTAGATGTTACATGTAGTTTCTCCCGTGAGGGGAACACCTAGATAATTGGATGGAAGGGAGCTCTTTGGGATGCCCAGAAGCCAAGAGATGTGGTTTTTAATTTCCACTGGGGTATTGAATAAGTATAGTTGCAACTTATCGAGGTTTAAGGCAGTTCTTGATGCTTGGACAAATTTTGTGAGGATTGTTTTAAGATTATTAGCCTCCTAGGAAGTTGGTGTATTCATCAATAGGGTATCATCGACAAATAGACTGTGGGAGGGGGCAGGCTGGAGGTTGTGGAGAGGTAGGCCTTTGAGAGATCCCTCCTCAACTGAGGCTTTGATGTAGCGCCCAAGACCTTCTGCCAATATAACAAACAAGAAAGGGGAGAGGGGATCCCCTTGTCGAATACCCCGGGAGGGAGAGAAGGGTTGGGAGGGCACTCTGTTGACAAGGATAGAGAAGAAGGATGAGGAAGTGAGCCGCTTGATCCAAGCCACCCAGAGATTATCAAAGCCAAAGGATTTGAGGAGGGAGCTCATGTATTGCCAGCTTATTCTGTCAAAATATTTGGAGAGGTCGAGCTTCATGAGCATACCTGGGGTTCTTGTTGTTTTCAGTGAATGAATGACCTCATGGGCCAAGATAACATTATCCATGATTTTCCTTCCCTCCACATATCAAGCTTTCTCTTTGGAGATGATGTAAGGAAATATCGATTTGAGTCGCAGGGAAATGACCTTAGTGATGATTTTGCAGATAACATTGCAAAGTGCCATCGGTCGAAATTGCTTAGGATGCATTATCTTTCTTCTTTTGGAATGAGAGTGAGGAAGGTGGCATTGAAGGCTGAAAGAACTTGCCCTGAAGTTCTTGATTACTCCACTACTTGCAAGACTTATTCCCTGATCAATGGCCAACAATAGTGGAAGAAGTCTATCGTGAATCCATCCGAACCTGGAGCTTTACCTGGGGGCATCTCTTTGACTGCTTGATCCACTTCCTCTTGGGTAATTTTCCTTGTCAGGGCTTCATTATTTTCTTGTGTGACTAAGGAGGGGATGTTCCTAATGATCTTGTGAATAGTGGGCATTCTGTCTTTGATGGGTTCTATTAGGAGATCTTTGTAGTAGTTGGCCAATTCCTCTGCTATGCTTGCATGGTCTTGGATGGGGTTTCCTTGAATGTATTCTAGTTGAGTGATTCAGTTTATGTATCGTCTGTGCACCATGGATCTGTGGAAGAACTTGGTGTTCTTTTTGCCTTTGTTAAGCCACTGTACTCTGTATTTCTGCCTCCAAAGTATTTCTTCCTATTCCTGTATCTCTTCTAGTTCTTCTTTGAGCTTCTCCTCCTCCATCATTAAGGTTTTTGTTTTGTCCCCAATAATAAAGAACTTTTGCAATGTTTCCAGGCATTGCTCAATTTCCTGCCTCCTTTGCAGAATGTTCCCAAATACATTCTTGTTCCAGCGCTTTAGTTGTGCCATAAAAAAATTTAACCTTTGCTGAATTTGTACATGCAAGTGCCATGATCTATTCCTTCTTTCTCCCACCATAATTTTGAAAGATTTTGAAAGTCTGGGTGAGTGAGCCAGAACTTCTCAAATCTGAAGGGTTTGAGCTTGAGTGTGGCTCCAGTGTCGAGACAAAGTGAGACTGGCCAGTGATCCGAGCCGGCTTTTGGGAGGATGTTGGCTTCGATAATCGGATCCTCTAGCAGCAGTGATTTTGAGATGAGGAAACAATCCAATCTACTTGCCACGTGTTGATTCCCATATCTGCGGTTGGACCAGGTGAAGATACCAATTCTAGTTTCTATATATATTAAATTGAGTTGATCTATGAGGGTTCAGAACTTACCATTGTCTTGGTCTAGCCGCTTGGTCCCTCCTGTCTTTTCCTCCAGTGTTAGGATGATATTGAAGTCACCACCTATCAACCGGTTCTGTGAACCAAGTAGTGTCTTGATAGTGGTTATTCTTCCCATGAACAAATCTTTTTCCTGTGCACTTTGAGGCCCATAAGCATTTGTAATCATACCTTTTTTGGTAGACCCTATTACTTTGAAGTGAGTCGTAAGCGTGCCCACCGTGGAAAAGGGTTGGTCTATGATGACTTTGGTCGGATTCCACAATATTTCTAGGCCCCCCACAACCCCATTTGAGTCAATGTGAATGGAGTTACAGGCCCAACAATAGTGTCGGAATATGTCCTCATCTTCTTCCCTTACACATTGTGTTTCCTGTAAAAGGAGAATGTCTGGATTCTCAACATGAATGTTGTCTCGAAGAGTCCTTTGCTTGGATCTTCCATTAAGTCCTCTTATATTCCATGTTATGATCTTCATCATGATGATTTATGAGGTGGATGGAGATACCCCTTCGTGAGTCTCTGGATCTGCCCTGAGTTGAGCATATAGTTTCCTACCTCCTTAATGAGTTGATGTGCGGATTTGCAGCCTCGTTGCTTGCTTTCACAGGAGGTATGTTGTAGCTCAGTGGCCGGATCTAAGGAGATCCCTAAACTTGAGGTGGATCATATGGTATAATTTATAAAAGCTTTATGTACCTTTCTGAGTTGTTCCACTGGGATGGTTTGCAGTTCCTTTCTATTGAAGGCCTTGTCTAGTTTTTCTAGATCTATATCTGCCAGATCTTGTCCCCCCCTCCTCTGGCTTGTCCATATTCTATTGGGTTGTTGGGCTTGTTTCTTGATTGTTTTCTTTGCTTGTTTCTATTTGATGCTTGGCTTTACCCTTTTCCTTGTCTTGTTTGTCTTTTTTGTGTGGATTTCCTACCTCCTCTTCCTCTGGGAGATGATTAAGAATGTCCAAGTAGTTTTTGGTGGGGATATTATGAGTGCTTTCTTGATTTTGTTTTCTGGGGGGGATGTATTTTCTTGTCTGTGACTGTAGTGTAACCTTCCTTTTGCTTCCCCTCTCCTGATTTTGGGTTCTATACATTCAAGGGACAGTCACTGAAGAGGTGACCATGCTCATGGCACTTTCTGTAGCGAAAAGGAATGTGCTCATATTTCGTCCGTTGATTCTAGTCCTCATCCTGATATTCTAGGGTTATTGATCGTGGTAGACCCTTCGATATGTCCATGTAGACACAGATTCAAGACTAAGATGTATATTTCCTCTGCTTTGTGGCTTCCGAAGATTTCACATATCTTCCCACAGTGTTCCCTATTCCCATGAGGATTTCCTCCAACCAGAACTCATGTGGTAGGGAATATAATCATATCCATACCGGTGCCATTGTGAAGTCTTATTTCTCTGGCCTGAAACGGTCTGTCCAGAATCTGAGGAATAGTCCAACAGAGTTGTAGAAGTATGGCCCATTATCAAAAATCCTATCATTATCTTCCAAACTATGCAGGATGATCATGAAAAAACCCTTGGAGCTGAGTTGCACTTCATAGTCTCCCTTGGGGTTCCACCAGTCTTTGATCCATCTCATGAGATCTCGTTCAGAAGGCCACAACCCTAGAAACTTGCCAATGAAAGCGTTCTCCCTCATGAACTGGGTGTGTTCTCCAACCCTGGTTGAGCTAATGGTGTACCGTGGTGGTTTGTCCGATTGGGGAATGCATTTCCCTGGTTCCCATCCGCAAGATGCCTTTGGATGAGACGTGCTGGCTCAACTTCCATTTCTTTACTAAACCCATGTTCCTTAGCTAAGATTTGATCCCGCAAGTGAGGTGGTGGCTCAAAGGCAAGCCGCTTCGCTCGCAATCCTTCCCTTTCGTTGGCAGCGACATTCCGGTAAGAGGGGGGTTGCCCCCCCTCCTCTTATGGGTTCATTTGTGCAATTAGTGGCATCGTCATGGTGCAACACGACTACCGACTACCTTTGGTGTGGCAGATTCGTCTACAGGGAGACGACGCATACAGGATAGGGTTTCCGCAAAGCATGTACCATTATCTTGGATCCGGATTGAATTTCAACCTCAATTTATTTTAACTTATTATTAATATAAAACAATTGTAATAAAGTTTTAAACCCTAAAATTTTGTTTTTGTTTTTGTTGGAAAAAAAATTATATAAAAAAAAAAAAAAAATTATTTTAAGTTATGAATGTAAAATAAATACCAGAAATTAACCCTTCAATTTCAAATATAACCCTTCTCTTCAAATTTGATCCCTGTCACTATTAAAAGTACCCCTCAGGAGTAGATATAAATTAACACTTCAATTTCAAATATAACCCTTCTCTTCAAATTTGATCCCTGTCACTATTAAAAGTACCCCTCAGGAGGAGTAGATATGATAAACAGTTAATGTTTAAATTTTTACTCTCAGTGGCAGTGGATATGTTTATTTAACAAGATGAACTTGACACAGCTCCACTTTTAGTCACGATAAACTTGCAGATTTGAGCCCGGTGAGAGCGACAGAGTTACAGTTACATCCTGATGTATTTGAGGTACGCCAAACAATTTCTGTTACTGTGGATTTCCTCAAAGCTTCATTGTAACTTTTAGTATATGAAGGCCGACGACTAGAGGGTAATCTTAACTTTGACCAGGGTAACCTTAACTTTGTGGTCAAGCATTCCGTGTTTTGATTCCCTAGCCACCTCCGACCTCCTTTTGCTGTGTGAAATTTAATGTGCATATGAATATTGAAAATAGATTGAATTAAGATGATATTGGTATATAAAATAATGGTGTTTAAGGCATCTTGAGGAGCTGCCCGCAACAGAAACTCCACGTTCCATTCCAAACAGTCAACTGTTGAGGTGGTCAGATTTTGTCAATTGCATGCAGGTAGCTGAAGTGCCTGCATATTCATCAACATCTGAAGCTACTCTGTCCCATCTTGATTATTCAGTTTCTTGAGCACAAATCTGGTACCTTATAGCAACACCCTATGCTATCATCTAAGCATATTTAACTTTTAGGGTTCTTGCCCTATATATTAAATATATCATGTCATATATATTAAATATATCATGTCATGAGCTGGCCATCATTATCTGACTTAGTGTGATTAATTGACCAACTACCATAAATCCAATATCATTGAAGATATTCTATGTAGCCGTAGACTGAAAAGTTTTTTATAAAGTGCTTTTAGCTGTCATTCTGCATGCCTTTTTCCTACTCATAAAAATTAAATAGGCCCACAATAATCAGAGGCACTGAAGAGGCGTTAGAAAATTTAGATTAGATATTGCATGTTTAGTCCTCATAGGGTTCCACGTTAACTGCTCCGATATCGACACAGCTAATGAGCAAATCCCAGCAGAAATCTACCTTACCTAACAGTTTACACTAGATGTTTAATAAATGGATGGTAGTATTAAACTTGTACTTTCTAGTCAGGTAGTGGCAATCTCTCATTCACCAAAATGTCATTATCTCCCATTCACCAAAATGTCGTTATGCAAATTCTATGGAAAAATTAGTCCTTGTTATTAATTATTAATTGTATGGCATATTTGTTTTAAGAAATGGTTTTTTTAAAGGAATTTTAGGATATAAATTTATAGGAATTACTATTTTTTGTTATTCAAAATCTATTTCTGCATTCAGAAATGGATTCAGTATGTTAAAAAAATTTCTCAAAATCCATTTCTGAATGTAAAAATGAATTCAGCATGCTAAAAAACTCTCAAAATATTTTTTATAGAAATTGTAACCTACAGCTTTATTAATTTCTTATTCTTATACCTATTCATAATGATGAATATAAGCAAATTGTTTGCTGTGGTAGTTAGATTTTGTGAATTGCACGGAGGCAACTGAAGGGCCTGCATATTCATCAAAGTTTGAAGCTACTCTGTCCCTGCATATTCATCAAAGTTTGAAGCTTATTAAGTTTCCTGGGCTGCTGCCTTATAGCAACACTCTAAGCATATATAAATTTAAGGGTTCTTGGCCTGTATATTAAATATATCATGTCACGGGCTGGCCATCATTATCTGACTTAGTGTCATTAATTGGCCAACTATCATATATCGAAAATCATGGAAGAGATTCACTGGAGCTGTAGACTGAAAAGTCTTTTATTAAGTGCTTTCCACTGTGAATCTACATGTCTTTTACCTACTTGTCAAAATTAAATAACACCACAATAATCAGAGGCACTGAAAAGGCTTTAGAATATATAGATATGTGCAGTCCTAATAGGGTTCCACGTTAAGTGCTCCGATGAATCTGATGTTTAATAAATGGATGATAGTATCAGATATGTAGGTTATCAATATGCATCATGTATCTCTCAGCATAACTTTCAGCATAACTTTTGATGCTGTATATGTATAGTTAGATTTAAAACATTTTTAGATTAGAGGATATATATTTTAACATATAAAAAATATTAAATGTTTTGGGTTTTAATAAATAGTATTAAATATGTAGATTATTAATATGCATTTTTTAGCATAACATTTAATGTTTTATATGTTGAGATATATATAGTTGGATATAAAACATTTTTAAATTAGATAATATATATCTCAACATATAGAAAGTATTAAATACTCTACTATAAAATATAAATTGTTTATCAAATATGTGTGTTATTTACTCAAGTAACAACGATATTGATTCACCAAAAATCCTTCTGCAAATCCAAGGGAAAAATTCCTCAACCTAAGTGCTGGATAGTTATTAATGTTTTGCAAATTTTTATACTTATTCACAGTGATGACTATGCTCGAATTGTTTGCTGTGGTAGTTAGATTTTGTCAACTGCATTGAGACAGCTAAAGGGCCTGCATATTCATCAACATTCGAAACCACTATGTCCCATCTTGCTTATTGAGTTTCTTACCATGTTTAACATTGAAATCATAGTTTTATGATGTTATATGTAGTTATTTTTTAAACTTTTATATTAATTAGTTTCTTGATATTATATGTAGTTATTTTTTAAACTTTGATATTAATAAGTTTCATTATATTATATGTAGTTATTTTTTAACTTTTATATAAAAAGTTTCAATTTGGTGTGACCATTCTTGACTTTTTCAAGTTATTTTTTAGATTTTATTAATTTTTATATCATTATATTATCCATGATTGTCAATCCAAACTACTTACTTAATAACTAAATATCTTTAATAAAAAATAATTTAAGTTACTAATTAATCTTTTGACAATTCTAATATCTTCAATAGTTGGGATATTATGTCTTTATGTGCAATAAGTATTCTGGATGCTCTAATTTGGTTGACAAAATTTCATAAACAAGTTTGCATGTATTCTACTAATTGACATTTTGTCAAACACATTGCATGTAATACAAATACACCATAAATAGAAGGGACAATATGTGGCATTTTATTATGAATGAAGATCTGAATACAAGCTATGGCAATTGCAATACATCAATGGAAAACATACAGTACAAGCCAAAAACCTGGAATAATGTCGTGGTCTCTTCAACATATGAGATCAAACCCTCCAAGTGCCACACCTCTCCATGGACATCACTACAACCCAAAACTGAAAACAAACTCCAAGATGAAGCTCTAATAGAAATCCTGGATGGATTCCTCGTACCAAATTGAATCCCCTCTAGTCTAGCTAGGGTGGATATTGCACCACCGAAACTAAACTCTAATGGTGGAAGGGTTTTGCTAAACCCTAACGAAACAATGGCTCCAAGAGCACTTCCAAAATGAGAGACCAAATCATAATCTAAAGTGAGGCTCTACCCTTCCTTTTATTCTTTCTCCATGCCTTCTAAAATTTTTCCCTTTTTGACTAAATCAAATATAACCCTTATTTTCCCTCCAATTTTCACTTTAAG
>SNQJ01S0089631.1:0-13987 GCA_010110895.2 Picea sitchensis
GGTAAAATGAGCACTTGCTCAGTTTTGCATACAGCTGGTGTTCTCTCAACACCTGCAGCACCATTCTAAGATGTTGTTCGTGTTCTTCCTTTGTCTTGGAGTACACCAAGATATCATCCAGGAATACTATGACAAACTTGTCCAGATAATTTCTGAACACTCCATTCATTAAGCACATGAAGACAGCAGGCGCGTTGGACAGTCCAAACAACACCACAGTGAACTCATAATGACCATACCTTGTTCTGAAGGTAGTTTTGCTGATGTCTTGATCTTTTATCCTCACTTGATGATATCCAGATCGAAGATCTATTTTCAAAAATACTTTCGCATCCTTTAACTGATAAAAAAGATCATCAATCCTTGGCAAAGGATATTTGTTTTTGATAGTGACTTTATTCAACTACCGAAAGTCAATGCACAGCCTCAGCGTTCCATCTTTCTTCTTTACAAATAAGACTGGGGCTCCCCACGGTGACACACTGGGGAAAATGTAACCTTTCTTTAGTATCTCCTTGAGCTGCAGTTGCAACTCTTTCAGCTCTGGTGTGCTCATCCTATAAGGAGCTTTCGAAATTGGAGCTACTCCAGGCATCAAATTTATAGAAAAATCGATGTCCCTCTTCGGAGGTAGTCCAGGCACCTCCTGAAACACGTCCTCAAACTCTTTGAGTACCCTATGGTCTTCCATATTCGAGACCTCATCTTGGAATGCTTCTTCCACCCAGGCTGCAAATAATTGACATCCTTTCCGGTAACATTTCTTCAGTTGCATAGCTGAGATTTCCCTCACAGCCACGGCTCTGGGAATTCCTTGGACTGTTACATGATTTCCCTCTTCATCCAGACATGTGAACCTCTTGTTACAACAATCCAGAAGGGCATGGTGTTGGTCCAACCAGTCCATCCCAATTAAACAATCATATGAGCCTAAAGGCAGAATGTTCAATTCATCCCTAGTGCCCATTCCTTTCATGTCCACTGAATAGGACTTAACCAATTCAGTGACCTTCCTCTTGGTCCTTGTGGATAACTGTACTAACCAAGACTTCTCATGTTTTCTCTTCGTTAGATGCAAACTTTCCACCACCCTAGGATCTACATAACTATGGCTAGCCCCTGAATCAATTAAAATAACAAGTGGTTGGTTGTTGATCATACCTTCCACTTCAATCATGTTTGATTGAAATTTTGCTTGCTTGTTGTCCAGGGATGCATAGATCCTCGACATTCTGCTGCCCATATCCTCTACTGTTTAAGCTTGCTGAACATCATGGACAGTTCTTGCTTTGTCTTTTCTGTGGGGGCAGTCTCTGTACCTATGATTCCCTTTACAGCCCCAACACTCCATGGGTGGAGGCCTTGGCATCTGTTCACTCCCTTCAACTTTCTTGGGCTCTTTAAAATATGACTGTCCCCAAGGACTGTTTCTAAAAAAGTAAGGCTTATTTCCCTTCTGCCTTTGTTCCTTCTTAAACCTCTTCTAGTCATCCCAAGCCTTCCGAAAGGTAGGCTTCTCCCTTTGCTGTTCATAAAGGCATTTAGCCTTCTTATGGTTTCTTCCATGGTCTTAGGATCATCATATTGAATCTTGTCACCAATGGAAGGTGGCAGTCCACTCAGATACCTCTAAATTTTGACAGCCTCGTCTTTGATGAATGGAACATACTTCAGCAGTTCCAAAAAACTTCGTTCATACTCATCAATGGTCATGCTGCCTAGCTTGAGTTCAAAGAATTCCTTCATCTTTTTGTCATAGTATCTTTTCGTCAGGTATTTCTTCTCGAAATACCTCTTGAATTCCTTCCAACTGACCTCTTTCTCTTGAATGTGCTGCACCTTCACAAACTGATCCCACCACATGGATGCTTTTCCTTTCAACTGGTACATTGCAATTCTTCCTTCTACATGGGCAGAATAATTCAACAACTGGAAGTATTTCTTCATGCCCCAAAACCATGTCTCAGCATATTCCTCCTTCTTATGTTCTCCATCGAATGTTGGAGGTTTAATTTTATTCATCTCTCCTTTCAATTCCTCCCTTCCAGATTTTTGATGTTTTCTGGTAGGAAACGGGCTTGAACTACTGTGTGTCTTACTGTCAGAACGTCTTTGGGAGCGACTGTGATGTCAGCTACCGCTCCTTGATCTGCTTCTCCTCCCATGAGTTTTGTGACTCTCCGTCGTACTTGAGTCTCTTCCCTTCTCATGTTTCTTCTCTATTCTTTCCAGACTCTGCAAGAATTTTAAGTTTAATTTCCCTTACCGATCCTTAACTTTCATGAGCTTTCGTCTATCAGCTTGACACTCCTTGGCCTCTCTTTGAAATCCTTCAAGGATTTTCATTATATGTCCTTCCTTATCCATCTCCTTTCCATGCCCATTAGACTTTGATCCTTCGACTCCCTGGTTAACATTCTTTCCTTCTTGTTCGTCTTCCATTTCAGGGATAATTTGCACTCTTCCCCACTCCATGTTCGGTGTTGATTAACTGGAGTTTTGGCCTCTGTTGTATTCTGAACATGCACTGTGCAATCCAATTCAAAAATTTTCAGGCCATTAAACTTCATGAATAATCCACAACGTTTATAACTATTATGAGCAAAAACGAAAGATATTTCAACTTCACAAGTTTTCGGAGCTCTGTCTAGCTCTGTGTTTGTCGGGTTCTTGAAATTCTCCTATTTCCCTATCGAATATTCTTCCTCCCTCAGGAAACTCTTCTCGGTTTCCCTTCCTCCTATCGGGGTTTCCTCTATCGGGGTGTCGGGGTTTGTGGAGTCGAGCTACACAGGTACTCGTAACTCCCGATCCTCTGATCCCCGATATGCTTGGCCCCACCAGGCAAATATTCTAAGGTCCTAGGCTTAAACCATGGTACAACCTCAGGGGAGATATAAGTGACAAAGGTTTCTCCTTCCAATCCAAGACTAGGAGGGGAGAAATCAACAGGAACACTCCCAAACTTTAAACTTTGGGAAACTCCAACAGATGGTATAACAGAAGAATGAGAAGAAAATATTGGAGCTTCTATAGGAGGACGGTGAAAATCATCAGAAATACCTGATTTAGCAGTTGAAGTACCTTCCTAGAGGATCTTTCGTATTTTGATAATTTTCTCTGGGCTAGCTTCAAGTGTTGCTAGAGGCAGTTGTGGGGTAGACCTCATGTGTCTGCCTTTGGAAGCCACAATTGAAACAATGGATTCTCATCAATGGAGTCGCTAGGTGCAGGTTGAAATCTTCAATGTTTTCGATGTCTGATGCACCTTCAGAATCATAAGCTCGTTGTTGTTCTATCCCAGGGAAAATCTTCAATTCATCCTCGAAAATGGTGCCAAAAATGTTAGCACTAGAAGTCACCTCCAGATTGCATTGGAGGTAAGCCTAGTTTCCATCATTTTGTATGTCACAATGAATAAATTTTAGGGGGGTCGAATGGGCACAGACTCAAGATGATATCATTTTAACTTAGAAAAATGGACCAGTATGCATAAGCAGGTGAGGTCTTGATTTAACTTCAATCAATAAGTTGTAGTAAGGGTGATTAGGAGGAATAACTTGTGGATAAAATGTAAAGGTTTTCTATAGACATAAGGTCTTCCAACAACCTAAGGGGGAAAAGATTTGATAAAAAGATACTCTTGTATTCAAATCTCCAGGAAACTAGAGAACGTTAATAAAAACATTGCAATCAAACATACATTACAACACATTCAAAACAATCCATGTGAATCCTTCAATCATGGACACTTCAGTATCAGAGGCAAATAAGATGGAAAAGAAGCTATTTGTCATTAAACAAGAAGTCTCAGATTACAACACATAACCAGAGAACCAAACGTTTCATTAAGACTTTACAATACGGGAGCTTAGCTCAACCATCGATGCTAACAAAATGGAAAAAATGTCTACATATACTCAGAACTGGCTCTGATTGCTCGAGGCGCGATCATGTCATGCGTTCAAGGCTTTGTGTTAGTGAGCTTCTCTATCAGGCTACGCATGCAGATGTTAGTCAACCTGCCCATGCAATATTTTGTCAGATGTGATCTCTGGTCAAACTGGACTGACATCCTGCTTCCATGATCTGACCTTCTATTTATGGAAGGAGATGATGTCTCAACCACCTTCCTTGTTTTCATTAACTGTCTTCATCGGGATTAGGACGGCCCAAGTCAACTTGGCTCCTGGAAAACATGCTGGCCACACTCTAAAACTGTGCCACTGAGATCCTCGTTGGATACTGACCGGGAATATTGTAGGTGGTCGTGGAGGCTGACGAGGAGGAGCTGGAGAGGTGATTAGTGTAGGCACAACAGACTACAACAAATGATTGACGACCAGGTAGAAGGACATGATGGCGGAGAGATGACTGGGACGAAGGTGATGTGGCATGGGAAGGTGACATGGAAAAAGAAGAGAGGCTGTGGTGGTGGGCATAGTAGGGAAAAAAACAACACAGGTGGGGGCAACATGGGAGACAGGTGTCAAGAAGCAAGAGGAGGAGGTGGAAAGGGAGATGTGATACAGCAGTCAAGAAGCAAGAGGGAGGAGGTGGAAAGGAGATGTGATAGGCGTGAAACAAGAGTGGGATATCACGTGTCAAGGAGAGTTGCATAAGTAGCTACCTACCCCAAGGGGGTAGGTGGTAAGAGGTTTTAGTGGGGGAGGGGGTCTGAGTTAACAAGGAGGTGCCACGTTAGTGGGGGTCTGTTTCAAACTGCCAACTCGCACTCTCTAAAAGACAAAGGTCGGGAGAGGGGGTCCATATGGACTATGTATCGTAGATCTGAGTGCTCCAATCTTGACTGCACATCTGGGCACATTCTTTTGCACTACACGTCCAGACCATCATTTTCCCGAAAACTTAGGATAAAACGTAAAATTGGGTTTTTCATCCCCCTTTTCATGCATTTTGACCAATATGCCATTTCCTAAAGGAAAAACATCCCTTTAGCAATAATATGTGCTAACACTTAGGATTTTCCCTAAAATTGTATCCCAAAAATTGCCTTTCCAATAGGCCCCAAACACTCACATGGGGCTCGTCCCGAGCCACTCAAGTTTGCTTACTGCTCTTCCATGTAGCAATGAAATTTTGGGAGGCCACCTTAGCTACCTCTACTTCATATGCTGCCTCTATTTCTACGATCTCCTCGACCCCCTGCACAATCAATACTATGAGTTTTTCCTCTACTTCATATGCTGCCTATTAGACCTTTCCTGCACATTTTCTAGCTCCCTTATTATCCTCACTGCTTCTTTATGTAGTGGTCCCAATGAATGTTGAAGGATCTTCTATTGATCCCTCATTCTCTCCACTTCCCTGTATGATTCCCTTTGAGAAAAAATTAGTTGTCATACATTTTTCTGGTGGAAGAGTAGTTATCTTATCCGAGGATTGTTGATCCTATACATGTGCTTCTCTTAACTTTTCCTCTAAGACCTTCATCTCAGGATCTTCTACTAATTCCATCCAAATATGTGTGCTCTCTTCATAGAGTTTGGCATATTCTCCTTCTATCTTCTTAATGTTAGCGACTACTGTCATCACCATTATCTCTCTTCCTTCTCGGACTTTGGATGGAATCCCTGGCACACTCCATGATTGTATATCTTCTATTTGTAATCAGAAGCCCTTGATGACTTCACTGATATTCAACACTTGTTCCTCCATAGTAGCTTATACTACTATGGGGACTTTCAGAATAGCCTTGTATAGTTTTTGGATGGCCGCTTTAGTTTTCTGTGCTATATGTTCAAATTCGTCCTTTTCTTTTAGGTCTTTTCTTACCCTTTACTTGGCCTCATTCTTTTATTTTATTACCTCCTCTACTCAACCTTCAACTTCCTTCTTTTGTTGAAGTGTAGCGTCATACTATTGCTGCAACTGATCTCTTTCCTCTATCATCTTTGTCAGTGCTTGATGTGATTCATATCCTCTACTCTTAATTTCTTGCAATAGTCCCATTTGAAAGTATTGTAATATTTGTATTGGTATCCTCAATACCACTATGTTCATGTGTCCCAGCACGTTCACCTGTTCTTTGAGCTCGGATGTTGGAAAATTGAGTGTGTCCACCTCAATTGGAAGTGTTCTATGCCTGACTGCTAGATGTGTTAAGACCAGGTGCACACTCTCTGCTTCCTTCTCTAGAATATAGGATGGTTCTCCCTCAGTTCTGCTCTCTTTTTCTAGGCTAGCAGTTGATAAGAGTTGCTAGAGTGCTTCCAAATAATCCCACACTCTCTGTTGTTTCTCTACTTTCTTCCTCCATTATTTATTTCGCGACATCTCGTACCTGGGAGCCGATCCTGTCCATATCATCATTGGTTAAATTATAAATTGGGGTTTCTCTATGCACCTTAGTCTTTTTGCATTCTGCTCTTGTTGGTTCTTTCCCCTTGTCCTTCCACTTTACTCTTGTATCGAGGACTATCGATGGACCATGCATATAACCTGCGCCATTATTCTAATCAGTGCGTTGATGTTTGTGTGAATCTTCATTATGCTTATCTTGTTATCCTTCCTCTTCTGGTTGGTCTGTTTTCTCTGCTGGGATTTTCTAGCCATCTTCCTAGTCATTCAATATCAAACACACATCCTTTGTTTTTAGCCTATGACTAGTTAGAATCCATTGGCATGCTGGGTCCTTCTTGGCCTACACATACATGTGGTGCATGCCTGCCTTAAAACATGCAATATCCTTATATGTTGCTACCATCTCTACTGATATGCACGGTGTGTGTGCAACTAGATACCTGATAGTATCAAAGTATACAAAGAATGTGACATTGTTGTCATGATGTCTTCTCTTGTTCGTTGTATGCCATAAGTTGGCATACCTCCTGACCAAATTTCCTCGACCAACTATATCCATGTGTTGATAGTAACCTGGTTCCTCGACCAACTGTACCCATGTGCTGATAGTAAAATGGTTCCTACCACCCAATCAACACAATCAAGATTAAAAAAAAATGCATAGTGGAATTCCGTGCCCTTTTCCTGAGCCTTAATGCAATCCTACATAAACAAGTTCACCAAGAAGGTGGCCCAGTTCCTCTAAACTCCTCCAACAAATTTTTCCGCAGCTGCAATGAAGGCAGCTAGGACTTCATCCTTCCTACATTTTCACAGCAAATTGAAGGCCAGTACTTGCATTGCAAACCTAACATTGCCATCATTGATCTTTTTCACATCCAACCCCGCCTTTTTTTTTTCCAGCTACTATGATACATGCATTCCGGCGCAACCCAGATTACTACACAGATTGTCGGCCGTCTCTATAGAGTTTCAACTGAATTTCATTCACCATTCCTCCAAAGACTTCTCCATTCAAGGTTTCAAACTGCACAACACTTGTCTCGGTTACATTTTGAATCGCATAACGTCCTAACCAGTGCATTCTAAACTTTCTTGGATGTTGCATGAACTTGCTGTCATAGAGTAATACCGAATTTCCCACTTGATTTTTTTTTTGTTTAATGTGTCGATCATGCCAAGCATTCTCTCTTACTTTCTGAACTTGTTGATGCAAGCCTGTGACAAACCGATCTTCTTCAAGATATAACAACTGTGCCAATCTCTCCTCTACTGCGTTAGAATTTGAAAGATTAGTGATTTATACAATGCGTAGGATAGGTAGAATAAACTCCATTGGCATCACTGCTTCTTTCCCATAGACCAACATGAAAGGTGTTTGCCCTGTCAGATTCTTACTTGTAGTCCTGTAATCCCATAACATTGTAAGAACTCTTAAGTCCCAGTTGTCTCTCCCTATGTTGCAATTTTTTTTCAAAGCATTCTCTAAGATTTTATTGAAAGCTTCCACTGTTCCATTGGATTGAGGATGATATGGGGTAATCTTATGATGATGAATTTGAAACTCCTCAGTCAATGTTGTAATTTTCTTATTAAGAAAGTGTGTTCCTTTATCACCGAGTAATATGTGTGGACATCCAAACCTTGTGACTATATTCTTGAAAAAAAACCTCGTAGCAGTCTCCGCGGTGCAATCTGTAATTGGGGTTGCTTCTGCCCATCTTGTCAAGTACTCTGTCATAGTGATGATGTACCTTTCCCTTGATCTTATTTCTTGTGGGTTGATTGGCCTTACAAATTCTATGGCCCATTTCTCAAATGCCTGTAGTGTAACTTGTGGATTCAACCACATTTCATCCCTCTTGAATGGATTTCCCCCTCATTGACATACATCACATGACTGAAAATATTCTTTCACATCTTTGTGAAGTGTGGGACACACAATCCCTATGCACAAGATCTTCTGTGTAGTTTCTCTCCCTGCATAATGTCTTCCTGCAATCCCATCATGTGCTACTTCAAGTAACATCGATTTTTCGTGTTCCAACACACAACTTCTCAATGTTCCATCTGATCCCAACTTGTATAGATTCCATGCAATCAATTGTTAATCCACTTCTTTGACTACCGATTGTTTATTTTGTGCCACTGTCATCTTTGATGGAGCCATACCTGTACGTAAAAACTGCACGATGTTCGAGAAGTAATCATCCACCATATTTACTACAAATAGTTGTGCATCGGGGAAACTGTCATCTAAATTGCCTGCATCTTCTTCTGTTAGTATGCATGATAGATGATCCGGTCCTGCATTTAGCTTCCTTGGTTTTACCACAACCTCAAAATCATATTCTTAAATAAGAGTAGTCATTTGCATATTCTCCCCCCCAACATTGGCTTGTTCACCAAGTATTTTAAAGCATAATGGTCTGCATACATCTTAAAATGAGACCCCAATAGATAATGCTTGAACTTCTGTAGTGCATAGACCATTTCCAGTCCTTCTTGTTATGTGGTAGTACAATTCTTCTATACTATGGATAACTTCCTACTTCCAAAAGCGATTGGATGATCCATGTCTCCCTCCCCTGGTTGGTATAGTACTATACCCAAAGTTATGGACGATGCATCTACATGTACATGGAACTCCTTGTTCCAATCTGGAAAAATCAAAATTGATGCGATCACTAGTTTTTTCTTTAAGGTGTCCAAACCCTTCGGACAATCCTCGTTCCATTGGAACTTTGCTTCCTTCTTCAGTAAATTTTCCATCGATGTTGTGATCTGTGCATATCCTTTGATAAACTTCCTATAATAACTTGTATGACCCTAATTTTCTCTCAGTTCTATGACTGATGTAGGTGGTTCTAAATCCAGAATTACTAAAATCTGGGTTGGATCTACTAGTAATCCCTATTTTCAAACTATGTGTCCCAATAGAATTCCAAATGATGCACAAAAAATACACTTCTTCAAGTTTAGTGAAATCTAACACTATCTACATCGATCCAACATTATCTTGAGGACTTTTATATGATCCTTCAGTAGACTGAACACAATCCAATCGTCCAAGTACACTTCAAGGAAGTTATGGATAAATTCCTTGAATGTCGCAACCACTACTTTGGAAAACATCGCAGGGGAATTATTTAGTCCAAAGGGAATTATTGTATACTGATAACGCCCCCACTCTGTCACAAAATTGGTCTTGTGTCGATCCTCCTGTGCCATTTTTATCTGATGGTACCCCGATAATCCGTCTATGAAAGTATAAGTTTTTTGGCTTCCTATGTTCTCAAATACCTCATTTGTGAATGGTGTTGGGAGTGGGTCATGTAAACAAACACCATTTAGCTTCCTTACCTCCATGTAGATCCTAATTCCTTATGTCTTCTTGTTCTGCACGACCATTAGACCGATCCACTCAGATTCTTCCACCGGTTCGATGATTCCCGTGTCCAACATCCTGTCTATTTTATCTTTCACCTTTTACTTGTACCTCAGATTCAACCTGTAAGGTATCTATCGCACTGGATTAACTCCTGGTTTTAGTGGAATATTCATCTCGCATAAGTCCCATGCTATTCCCTTCATCTATTAAAATGTCGTGGGGAATAGGTCCTGATATTCACACAACAAATATGCAATTTTATCGACTTTCTCATCGCTCCAGTAATCCCCTATTTGTGCAAACTTCAGATTCTTTGTCATCCCAATGTTTACCTTCTACGTCTTTATTGGTTGGGTGTATGTGACGAATTCAAGCTCTGGCCCTTCTATTGCTCGTTCTCCTTCTTTCTCCGGTACTTGTATGTTTATGGGATACTCTTCATCATGCTCTTCCTTATCAACATTGTAGCATTCCAATAGCTCATGGACAATCATAGTCACTATGTGTGCACTACACACTGGTACCACCTCCATTGACCCTTCTTTTGATAAGATCATAGTTTGAATAGCCTGGAGCACTACATCTATTGATGGAGATTCATGTTCAAATGTAAATGTGACTTTGAACCTCTAACTAACTCATCCCATCCTGTTTTCTCTCTGCGCATTTCCAATTCCAAGTACAAGTTCTTTGGAATTGTGTCCAGTGTATGTATAAATTTGTGCATCCATTCTGTTTCCGGTACTAAAATCCACAAAGTCCTGCACTATTCCACATGACTCGTTGGATCACTCTCTCCTGTATACTTTTGTACACTATTTTGTTCCTCAATACTAAACCTGATTTGCATTGGTCTTTTGCACTGTGGCCAATCTTTCATGCCTTCTTTGTGTGCATCCCACCACTTGGCTGGAGTTGCTTTCAGGACCCCATATAGTGCTAACATCCTTTACTGTTTGGGTACCCGCAATTCAAATTCCTTTACAAACACACTTGCCTTGGCTAATCCATCATACCTGGGTGGATTACATAACTTTTCTCTAATCCAACACAAGGATCGGGTTATGCGTGCACATTGTCTAGTGGAGACTTCCTGCATTCTATGTTGCCAATGCTCTAGACCTTCCTCTGACTTTGATGCACATAAGCTAATACTTCTCTAGCTTAGCGCACCATTTTCAGTAGGTTTGACATAATCAACCATTTGTGTAGTCATGTTGTACAAGTTGTCAATGTCATTTCCTCTGGTTGGCTCTATGTATCTTTTTCCTTCTAATGGGTCCAAGCGTGTAGTAACTTTCAAATCTAGAACTTCAAATATCATCTCCCTCTTTAAGTTAATGATATTCTAGTTATCAAAATCCCATTCCAATCCCATCAATGTTGGATATGGTTGACTTTCATCCATGATCTCAATAACTTCAAATTCTTCCACACTGCACACCCCATCTATGTTAACTGATACTCCTGTCAAACGACCAATCAATACTATTTTGTGCTGATTCATGAGCCTTAACTGAACATGAGACGATACTAGTTTGGATTTTCCCATCATCTCCCATGTCTACTTAGATAAAACGTTCACATCAGACCCCAAGTCCAATATAACATTCCACATCACACTCCCCAATTTGCGCACTAAATCTAAATTCTCCATTGGTCCTCTTCTTATGTAGTACTTGATTTACCACTCTTTTTGCAATGGGAGTCTCCCTTCCTCTTGTACAGTGATCAATCATTTCATAGAGTGTACTCAACGTAGTTTCATCTTTCATTAGCTCTACACAACTTATCAGGAATTTTGTTAGCGTGCTCACCTTTCCAATTGGATTTTCTGGCACATTGTGTTCTCCTACATGAGGTGCAGATGATGTTGATGCTCCCTAATGCTATCTGAGTACTTCCTTTCTTTCCCTATGATATGTCTCATTTTCTTGCCGAGGGTCAAAATATGGCACAGGTCCGACGGATTTCCTTACCCATTGCTCAATATTATTTCCTTCATTCATTATATTAGCTCATGTTCTAGTCCCTCCACGTGTAACAAATGTTGTTCTTGGTGTTAGTATCCAGATACTACATATTCAATTTTCTCCTTGTTGCAAGAATGAGTTCATTCTTGTAGCACCTAAAAATATTGTTCCTACAAGCACCAGCTAGATTGACTTTGGAGACCGAGCATTAGGACGAAGGTCAACGTTCTATTGTGTTAAGCCTACAAATAAGCTCTTATCATGCAATGAAAGAGGTGTTTCATCCATACCATATACTAGCACATATTCACTAATTTAGGAGAAACACAAGATTGTGGGTTTCATCATCGGGCTAGGTCTTTGAGTAGGTGACCAAGGGCTAGAGCACCAACGCGCAAGGAGACTTAACAATGAATGAAGAAGGTCAAACGATGGCCCAGTTTATTGCCAAACAAAAAGTCTCTATGGGAGAATCTGGTGCACATAATGCAGGACCAACAATGTACATAGCTATCCCATATGATCGAGAATCTGAAAGTTGGACCTCACTTACACTGGACAATCTATGTCTTAAAAGGTTCATTGCATATGCTAGACACAGTGCTGAGATTTTAACACTCGCCTCATTGAAGGGGAGGTACACGAGGGGTGGAAGTCCTTGTTCCATACATCTTGACAGTGCTATGATGCCTTGATTCTACTTCACAGAGATAAGTTGGCCTATCCAAGTCAATGTTGTTTAATGCTGATATTAAGCAAGGATGACTGCTTCTGGGCACCCAGGAAGCGAGCATGGATTTTTCCCTATATCCTTCTTCGTTGGTGATTAAGAGGGGCTTTCGAGAAGCTAGGTGTTGGCACCTAAAAAGTGCTAATGAAAATTTTTTACTTTTGAAAGGACGCTGATTAAAAAGCGTTTTTTAATCAACGTTAATTAAATTGCCTATGGGTTAAAATGCAGTTTTCTAGCAAATTAAAAATGGTCTTATAAATCCAATTTTGGCTTATCTGGTCAGTTTTATGCTCTCGGGTTTCTTTTACAAGCTTAATGTTCATTTTAGCAAAATTATTAGCCGAGGGCCAATCTCCAAGTCTTCTAGTAGTCCATCACCTGCCATCAAACACAACACGAGTTAGCCACTCATTACAACACACAAGTCAAAGCCTAGTGCCCAAGCGCAAAGCCACATGGAGGAGGGGCCCACGGGGCCAAGGTGGAGTTCTCTACACGTCGAAACATGTTATAATCATTTTCATATATAAATCATACAATTATTGTTTTCCCGATGCACGTGGGATAGAGTTTTCAACGCTAAGTATTAAGCAATACAACAGGTGGTCAGAGGTCGCAAGGAGCATTCACAGAGTTGATCTGCGGTCTTATCAACCTGCCTAAGAAATGGGAATACCATTCGTCTTACTCCACAAGGAGTAGTTTATTACAGTCCCTCCGTTTCTCCTTCTGGGAAATAGGTAACAATGGCATCCTATAGGAAACGAGACTGGGAGATCGGTATGAGCCTGGTTTTGTCAACTGATTTATATGTTTGTAAGGCCGAGAGGATGAAAGTATCGATGATTCGGTGATAGGTAGAAGAAATCGAAACTCTCCTCCTGTTACATATGGGATATTTCTCACTGTATAAATAAAAAAAAAATGCAGATGTGTTCGAGCCCGATACCAATTGTCAAGCATTGAGCAAACATGTGTAACGGGAAGTGCCCAGGTGAAGCATCATGCCACATGGGGTGTCTGGTCAATATTATGATTGAATGAAAATCCAAATGCATGCACTCGATATATTCTTATGCTTAGAAGTCCGGGAGGTGATAACATTCATCATTCCTCCAGCTACCAAAGAAATCGTCCAAGTGTCAAGGAGACTAATTAAAGTGCCAAGTGAAAATTCCAAGGGAGTTTTTTTATCATTGTTTATCGTATGATATACCATGTGAAGCCATCGAGGAGATTTTCCAAACACCATCGAACCCAAAATATCTGGTTACACAAGGTGCAGAGTCTAAAGGGAGAAGGGAAGACTTGAAATTTTATGTTTTATAATCAAAAGATAGATGCTGGAGTAGTTCTAAAGGAGGTGGAATGGCGATGGATATGTTTAATGTTCTTTTGGTACATAAGTGACATCATACAAGGTTATTCTACTCTGACATCCATTCAGAAATCAAGGGAACGAGCAGACCAACCCATTATCGTGTATTGTGGCATGCAAATCGTTTTCTATCTAATAAGATGCAACAAGTTATCAACATTATATGTTACACCTTTGCCAGGTGCACA
>SNQJ01S0089632.1:6433-21215 GCA_010110895.2 Picea sitchensis
CATTTGGTCTTTTGCTTGTTGAGAGAGGAGCTCTTGGAGGATGGAGATGAGGTCAATTTTGTGAGGATGCTTGAGGGAGGTCGCTTGCTTTCACTGATGGAGGCTTGCAGCAACTTGCCTTGTTTATTTACTGGAGTTATTCTACTTCTGAGAGGGGCGCATTAGCTGTGGAGGTTGATTCGTACCTGGTAGGATATCTAGCCATCAGATTGCAGTGAGATCAGTTACAGAGGGTTTCCATTCAGCATAGCTTCATTGTTGTGGAGGGGTTTCCAGATCTGAGCTCACAGTTGGCAGTTGGAGCAGATTCAGTGGTTCTGGCGGTTTGCATGAGGGGCGCACCATTCTGGGGCGCATCTGTTGATTTCGGGCTTGTATATCAACTCAGTTGGAGTTTCTATTGTATCAGGTTCTTTCATATATTGTGTTTACTGTAATCCTTCTTCTTCTGCTTTCCTCATATATACACACATATTCCAAACTGGTTTTCCCCGGGGGGTTTTATCCAGGGTCATGTTGACCAAAAATATCTGTGTCTACAAATGCATGATTTAGTTTCTTAGATCTGTTCATATTCAGCAGTAAACGATGTTTAGGTGTGTTATGTTTATTTTGAGATGTATGTACTAATTTCTAGTGACGAAAACGACATGCTAGAGCACCCAAAATCAAGAACATAACCGTAACAATCAGCAAAATACTTTTGGACTGTTGGTTGTTATAAAACAACAAAAAATACTTTACCTGAGAGTGAAAACTTAGAGCCTTTCTTTGCTCAAAGACGAACCAAGAAGGCAAGTTGATAGGACCTGGAATTTTCACAGTGTCTTGTGTAGCAAACGATATACTTATTTGCAGGTCACTAGAAGATTGAAAGAGTGATTTTCAGAGTGGTAAACTCACCCATTCAATCAACCAAAGTTTCCATTATTTTCCTCTTGTTGTATCCACCAATTTCTTCTCTTTCATAAGCATTCTTTTGCTCTAGAATAATCATTAAAAACTCACTTTTATATTCAGATTTCTCTATTTAAGTTTATGTTTCATTGGACTAAAAGGAGTTAACAAGATTCTTGGTGTTTGTAGCATTTTCTAGCAAACTCTAGAATAATCATTAAAAACTTACTTTTATATTCAGATTTCTCTATTTAAATTTATGTTTCATTGAACTAAAAGGAGTTAACAAGATTCTTGGTGTTTGTAGCATTTTCTAGCGAACATAGTTTGCTGATTTTTATGCAGATTTTTAACAACAAGGAGGAGGTGCCACTTGTTTTGAGCCCCCAAGGCACTCAAAAGGCATTCTAAAGTTGGGATATCAAATCCCCTTTCATCTTCTTCTTCTAAAGCATTGTAAGCAACCCAAGAGAGTCTTTTGGGCTTGCCTTCTCTCAAGTAAATACAAAAATCTGATATTATAATTTAGTTAGAAATATTGTCCACACCTTGCAAAGAGATTGGCCTAAGCCATCCTTGCAAAATTGTCAAGGCTAGAGTTAGATTTAGTTACTTGCATTTCTTTTATTACACCCACCTTGGCCAAAACAATAGGCTAGTCCTCCACTTGTGCCATTGTTGTGGGGTTGCTCTTTAAATTCCCAAGTCATTTTAATTCTTTTATTATACCCACCTTGGCCAAAATGGTAGGCTTGTCCTCCACTTGTGCCATTGTTGTGGGATTGTTTTTGCTTTCCAAGTCATTTAAATTCTTTTATTATAACCGCCTTAGCCAAAACGGTAGGCTTGTCCTCCACTTGTGCCATTATTGTGGGGTTGCTTTTATTTTCCAAGCAATCTAAATTATTTATTTTGCCCACACCTTGCAAAGAGATTCGCCTAAGCCATCCTTGCAACATCGTGAAGGCTTGTCTAATATTTCAATTTATTGCAAACTAATCCTATTTGTGCTTCACCTCTGCCCTGTATTCCCTCCCCTTGCCACTTAGTGGATCCTGGGTAACTAAGAAAGGGCAAAGGATTGAAGAGAAGTTTAATTAAGCATCCAATTGTTATTGTTTCCACCACCAAAAAGGGTGACTTGGGAGGCTACAAGGGGTGTAAGTCGGGGGCAGCTTCAAGGCACTAAGTGTCCTCCTTGCTTGAGCGCCCAAACATTTCGGATTTGACCTATGGAGCTAGAGAAGGGCCTTGTTTGCCCTTCTTCTTGAGCACCCAGCAATTCCTTTTAGTTGAAGGGATAACAATTTGGGGTAGTCACATAGTCTAGGCTTGTATCTATCACACTTTAACCCCCCTAATTCAAGAGAGACTTAAAACTTATTAAAATCAACCAACTATATTCACAACATTGCACTTCAAGTTTAGCTATTTACTTTCAAAGCAAATCTCACTCTTTCAAGTTGTGCAATTTTACATTTCAAGCAATTTATTTTTCATGTGATTCTAATTTCCAAACAATTTCATGTTTTAAATCACTTTCTCTCATTGTGGATATGTACATGTATTAAAGCACCTTTATTTGTATTCTTTATTCATTTGGAAGTAATTGTCTAGAACTAATAGTCATTTTATCATCTAATCCATTGTGTAGATATTTCACTATCTAATTTATTTTGTAGATATCTTATATCTCATTTCATGTTGTAGATATATATTTAATTGCTCATCTCAACAAGCAAGATTTGGGTATATTTTAGGCATTGGTCTATTTTATTGTATTGTAAAGAAAATGATTGCCTGTCATTAAAGGAATTGCATTTGCATTGTTTGCTTGTCATTGGGTTGGGTTTCTTTAATAAAAACCAAATTAACTCCTAGATCATTTATTAAAAACTTAACTTAGTAAAGTAGGGTCTACCCCCCTTGGCTACCATAGGAGTGAGCCTAGACGGAAGAGGTCTAGATCGAGGTGACAGTGGATCTAGACTTAGTCTTGTGCCTCTAAGGACACACCAAGTGGGTTGGAGACTTATCCACATTAGTAGGTGTGTATAAGAACGACAACAGGCCCGTTTGACTTCACACACAATCTCTCTACATTTCCAATTGAACAATAGCAACCAAAAGATTGTCCTATTAAACTACTCCGCATTGACCAGCCCTCGTTCTGTGTGAACTTACTTCCATAGATTGAGACTAAGCTCACTGAGGAAGGGCTAAGAACAATACTAGGGGAAGTTGAGTGGATGGTTTATTTGTAAACTTGAAATATTGAAAACAAATTGTAGAAATCGAAACTAATTTAAAAATTGAAATTTACTCTACAAAATGAAATCTAACTAACTAATCTAAGAAAAACCCAAAAAATTCTAAGTGCAAAAGTAGCAAAAACTGGCAAAAATCAACTAAGGAAAGAAAGCTAGAAAGTTTGTTTCCTTGGGGTCTTTGGTTTGTTGTTTTAGGACAACAAACTAATGGCACTTAAAATGCTAGATATAGAAATGAAAGCTCTTGAAACTAGACTATATTTCATCCCTTTCAAGTATTGCTCCAAAACTTGCTAAAAGGTAAAGTCTAGCATGTTAGATCTACTTGAAATAATGAAACTTTGAAAGATACAAAGTAGATCTAACTTATCTATGCATGCAAATAAAACTTGCTTTAGATTTAACTTTAAAATAAGACAAAGATTTAGATCTTGCATGCAAATAGAAAGGTAACCGGAAAATATTAGAACTTGTTTGAGAAAGAAAAGAGTGTCGAATGGAAATAGATCTTGGGCTATGGAGTCCTCTTGGTGTATTGTAGAGGGAAATTGTTCCGATAGAAGGAAATTGAAGATGTTGGAGACTCAAACTAGAGCTCTCCACTCCTTCAATCCAAAGGCCCTGCAAACTTGAGTGAATACTACAAAGAACTTCGTCAAAGGTGGGTGCACCCACTTCCTACACGTAAGATCTAGAAAACATGTCAATCAAACTAGAAGAGCATGAAATCATAGATCAAATATGCTAGAAATAACAAGATTTAGAAATGCAAGCTAGCTCTCTAATATCTTATTATTCAAGGACAAATGAACAAACTAATTGCAAGAAAATAAGTTAACCATAACCTCAACACATCAAATGGAACATTGGGAATCCACACATTTGCACAACACCACAAGAATGACCTCCAAAGTCTTCAATTTTTTATTCCACAAAGCTTGAAAGCATTACAACAACAAAACTCTAGGTCTCGAAATCTGGATTACAATGGGAGAGAGACCTTCATTATATAGCAAAGAGGGTGACAATCCCAAGAGAAGGGGGCACACCACTTGGAGAGGGAGGGCGCACCATGTGTGAGAGGAAAAGTGACAAGTGTGTGTTTGTGGCTGCGACATCCCATCCAACTCCAACAAGATGACACATGTGAACAAAGAGGAGAGGAGGAGGTTGCCACCTCTCAAGAGGTAGGCGCACCTCTTCATGAGGGTGCCACATTTCCACAAGAGGGGCATGCCTCTTCATCGGAAAGTCTCCAAACTCAAGTCAACTCATTAAGAACTCACCCATAACTCATCTCCCAGTGCCATCATGGCTTAGTCAACTTAAGAGAGGGTGAGTTAACTTAAAACATGTCTCCCACATGTTTCCCAAAAAATAGCATGTGCTGATTTTGTTTTTTTTATGTTTTTTATATGACTTTTGTGAGTAAAATTAATTTTAAGTGATTAAAAATCACTAATTTCACTCACAAAGTGGGTACATAGATAAAGTGGATATTATGAGTGTGAAAACGAATACCCCCAAGGAATATGATGCCTCATAGTACCACTTATTTAACTTAGGCATTATCAACAATTAAATATCCCATTTTTGTAGGAAATTTTTTATTTGCATAAAACACTGAAAAACCTAAGGGGGACTTAGCGCATTTCCATGAGACTCTTGGAGGATGATTAGCATGGTAATATACATTAGACACTACACTTAGATAACCAAGCTAAGGCCTAACCATCAGTACACACTCCATCTCTGGAGGAAATGAGTGAAAAAAGTCAAAAATTATAACTCGCTTAACAAACTTACAAGCAAGAAATAATTAATAAGTAAAAAAAACACTTTCGAGTAATGCACTCATGATTAAGTCTTAGGAGGCTAATCCTTTTACAAGTTCATCATGCTAAATTCATCTTATTACGATTCCCCACAAGGGTATGGAAATGCAATAAAAAAAACCAGAAAAAGGGCCATAATGGCTGGTTGGACTTCTGAACTCTGGATTTTGAACAAGTGTTTGTTCAATCTTTGGCGACTCAACTGCAAGTCCATCCTAGTGCAACTTGGTGGGTAACAAGTATCACAAGGACTAAGTATCGTCAACTATTCTCACTCTTTTTTTATGTTATACTGTGTTTCAAACTCCAAATTCTTCTAAGTTGCTCCTAGTACTAGGATTTTAATTTTTTGAACTTTATTTCTATATTTCCTTTCAACAAATATAAAATGGAAAATTCATAAAAGATTAAAACACTAAAAATTAATCAAGTAGCCATTACCGTAAACTTGAGCCTTTTCCCATAAAGAGTGAAAATCACAGGATTTTATCTCATTGGACCTGTGTGTGTTGACAAGGGTCAAAAGCCTACATCAATATATTCTTAAGATTTCTACAATTTTATAAAGAAAGATGAGGTGACCAATAACATTAAAGGAAGGGATTTCAATTTTGCTTCACCAATAAATGGCTTCTTCCAACCTTGTGAGGTGGGCCTACACTAGACGTTGTAAAAGATATTTCAAATAAATAAGTACACTAGAATTACCAAACACATTGTTAAAGATTTAAGCATTAGTGACTACTAGTATCTTCTACATGTACTAGAACTTGTTTACTTTTACATTTGAAGTATTATACATTCTTATTAAGCTACAGATATTGATTATTATTGGCTATTATAACCTTTGTTCTTATTCAGCTACAAACATTGATTATTATTGCTTATTATATTCTTTGTTCTTATTAAGCTACGAATGTTGATTATTAATGATTGCTCAGGTCAAGAGGCGTCTTAGGTCACCAATCAATGAGTCGTTTCTCCACTAGAAATAAATACACAAAAAAACTAAGGTTTATTTGATGGGGCTCGGAAGGGAATCCAAGTCAAGAAGGTGCAAGAGAGCTCCTATTTATATCACTACACCACAAAATCGCATTTTGATTTGGTATTGGTAGGCGAAAAAAAAATTATGTAGAGATCGAAGCAATGCATTCGTTGATGTCCCTTAGCATTGGAGCATCAAGTTGAGGAGATTGATATCCTTGGTGATTCTATGCTTGTTTGTGGATGGATGGGAAAGAAGCTTTAGGTCTAGAATCTGATTATAAGTGTTACAGTCTCAAATGCTTTACATCTAGCAAATCTTTTCAATTTTAGTCACATATTTAGGGAATTATACCAGGAGGCGGATCTTGCTACTAAATGTGTTTGTGTACTAGATGAAGGGTCGTTGAGGACAGCTGAAACCAGGAATGGTGAAGACTATATTCTAAAAGAGGTTACCGTTATACTGTCCTGATTTAGACACCACAGGTCTCAAGATCACATACTTGAAAGCTTTTTGTAGCCTGCTATGTTATGAATCTAATCATCAATGCTTTTGTTTTTTAGTTTGCATTTTGTATGCCCAATGGATATTAGTCTTTGAAAAGCAAAATGCTTTGCACAAATTAAACGATGTTTTACAAGTGTAGGGAACACCTGGGCGCTTCCCCTGAAATTTGACTTTAAAAAATAAAAAGTCGAACAAAAAACGAAAACCCCAACACCTGAAACACTAACCTAATCGTGTTTCTATCATTTACAATGGAGAATGATGAAATACAATTCAATGTAATTTTAGAGACAATGTCCCCACATTTCCCTTAATGTGTTTCTTGCTCCCACATCCCTCCATCTCAGAATCTTGGTGGGAGATTGATATTTATTTCCAACGTAGATGATCTTGATCAAGAAAAACAATGCGTCCCTAGAAACACCATGAAGAAGAAGCATTGCTCCTAAGACATAGTTAGAAGAGAGTTGCTTCCCTATAGAACACCATTATCAAACATAATAAGCAAGACTAATACTCAACTTCCTGATAAAGTTTTCTTCAAAGATGTTAATACGAATCAACCAAATACTATGGCTCAATTGTAGAATGCTAACACTAGGCTTCATGCATAAGTTACCTCTCTGAAAGAATCTAAAAGAAAACTTCATAATGAAGTTACTTTTCGTCATAATAATACATCTAGTGTTTGTGAGAAAATCATTCATTACAGGAAACCAATATGCAACTTCATGATGAGGCCAATTCAATGGAGGACTCTATTACCCAACTCCGTGAAGACGATGTCCCACTTCAAACTAATAATGTATGATTCTTTGATCAATATCAAGATTTGAAGAATGATTACAATCTCCCCCTTCATCAGTTGAAGGAGAAGGACAAGTCCATCCAAAATCCATGACAACCTCAATCAGGACCTTATACAAAAAGTATGTAAATTAAGAAGTACTAAAGGTACATTAAAGGAACATTAGCAAATTGCAAATTTCTGCCTCTTCTACTTTTGAGAAGTATGATAAAATTGTTGAGAGCTTGTCTGTACCTCATCATGGTAAGGATGGTGTTAGCATTGCTCATCATTGTATTCCCTGCGCAATTAAACATTAAGTGGGGTTATTGGAATGTTTATTTTTCCATTTTTTCTTTTTACCACATCTTTCCAAGTGCATATTAAAAGGGGATGTGGAAATGTGATATGTACCTCATCAAATATATGCATGAATGTCTCAAAACCCTAGTGACTACATGTGGTCTAAATGTTGTCCTTTATGCCAACTTTTCTTATTTGTGTCTCAAACTCAATCTATAGGGGCAATGTTGGAGTTATGTTGGCTAATCTTGAATTGTGCCATAACCTTTTAAAGGGTGCCCATGTGGTCCCAATGGTTTATATTCATGCACCTTGTGTGGTTGGCTTGTGACAACACTTGGTATAAGTGGGGGCCCCCAAGGGGTACTACACCTAGGGTTAGGTTCCACTTCAATGTGACCGAGTGGCATATATCCATAAAGGGATTTTTTGGGCTTCCACATTTCTTTCATCAGTCCCTTCCTATTTTTGTGCAACAAAGATATCGAATCTAAGTAAAACATATAATCATTAGGGACACAAAACCACTAGTATGTACATGGATTAGTAGCATAGTCTCCCCTAGTTTGGGAGTTGTTTTAGATAGCAAATACAAATTAATTCTTGAATTGACAAGAAAATATCATATTAGAAATGCATATCTATTAATTGCATAGAAAATCGCACTAATGTTTGAATGAATTATAATATGATACTATAGAGATCATGCAACACTTGTGTGAATGGAAGACAATACAATGGTATTTAGCTGCCTTTAAGTTACTACTCTAGGAAAAATACTTTTCTTCAAAATGAGATTATCTTGTTTGTTCTTGCGAAGCTAGATCTTTATTTATAATGTGTCAATTTTCCATTTTATGTTGCTCTTTATTACAATGTCCCAACCAAGAGAACATGAGCATTATATTTATACTTTTCTTTAGAGTTTCCACTCAAATAGGGCATTGTCTCCAGTGACGCTAGTTTTACAATTCTCTAGAAACTTGGACTACATTCTGTCATCGATTGTCATGGGCACAAAGCGAAGAAGCATCATAATGTAATTCAACGTTTGAATACAACCAAAACATTAACAACATAGATTAAATCAGTTGGTTCAGTTAAGCTTACTTCTATTCATTTATAACAAAGCTACACTATTATCTATTAAAATACATGAGTATTATATAGATTGTTTGAAGATACCAATAAAGAAGATAATGTTGACTTGCCACATCCACTAGTTCCACAAAGCAAAATAGTCATTGATTCCTTATGCTCACGTATTCTGCAACAACCATAAAAAATGGAGAGTAAGTTGCCTTTATTTCAAACTTGGCATACGAGATGATAAGAACACAAGTTAATAAAAATACATATTCCATGACATGAAATAACTATATTTAGAAGGCAAAATCTTTCTAGGAGATTTCAATTTCAAGAAAATCCGAAGGAAAACTTTTAAGCACCACCCTAATAAGGGGCTTCAAAATGAGGAGGAATTCAATTTCATAAGCACCTTTTGCAATCAAAGAAAATAATGTGCATAAAATCACCTTGGCATAAGGGTGTTTATAATTGGTGAAGTGCAATCATTCAGGATCTAACAAGCTGATAGTAAGGTAATTGGGGAGTACATCAAAATAAACATCCTATAAGCATAAACTATAATTCCACTACATGAAGGTAGTGTACAATATAACTTGATGAGATTTAATCTAGTGAACATGTATGAAAATGTATTATATCTGTACTTTTCTATTTTGTACTTTAGTACACTTTCTAAATTTTCCTTCTCTCTTTTGGGTGACTTAATCTATATTGACCACTCACCCACTTTATTATATTTTATTGGAGACTTGATCAACTTTGATCATCTCCCCATAATTTTGTACTCTCTATATAATAATACAAACAAGTACAATGTGGTACAATTTTGACAATTCTCTTCTCATACTTGCATATGGTTTTCCTTACAAATTCTTGTGTGTGAGTATCTTCTTGCATTGTTGGTATTGTACTCAAATATATTGGTATTAGAGCCTTAAGATTAGGGCTTCTCAAGAGCTTTGTCATTCTAGTCTTCTTTGGGATTTTCTTCCTACAAGGAATCTTTTTTCAAGGTCTCCAAGTAGTGGGACTACAGCCATAAACTTTCCAAGTGATAAAGTACAATGTTTTACCGATTCTAGTCCTTTATCTTTGAAATTCTTTCATTTTTTCCTGTAACTTGCAAATCACTATTCTAGCTATAAAAACCTATCTATTCCTACATATCCTCAGTCCCATGGCTCCAGGTAAAAGATCCAAAGAACCAGGTGACTACCAAGACTCCAATGTTGCCCAAGTCTATTCCAAACAAATGTAACAAGAACTATTGATAGAAACCCTCGTTACTAAAAAAAACATGAGATCTAGGCTAAAAAAACACATGACAAGATGAGTATGTTCCAAGTTCCAACAACTCATCACCCATCAACAATAGGCCCAACATCAACCCACTATTCACCAAATAGTTCCTAATGCTCATCAGACCTTCAAGATGGGCAATACAGGGTTAGTGCCTAAATATGATGGATCTCTCAATGGCAACAAGCTCAATGAGATGAACAGAGTTCGCTTACACAAGGAATATCCAATATAAATAGGATAATACACAAAAATCCATATAAGATAATAATAATATGAATAATGAATAAGTTATGAGATGAATACAATGAGAATGAGGGCTTGTTTATATATCCTCACAGGAGGTTCCCTTTCATGAATAGACACGTCCTTTAGATAAGACATGACTTTTTATTTATGATGTGTTTAATTATTATATTTAATTATTATTAATTATATCTATTTCTATATATATATTGTGTTCATAACATTGCCTTCCCATTAAAAATGATTTGTCCTCAAAGCATACATTATGGAAGACTTATCTCTTGTTCTGGCTTGTAATTATTGTCTCTTGATTATTCATTCTTGAGTTAGTGATCGTTGAATACCTGAGACGATAGGATCTTCTAATCGTTGAGCAAAACTGTCGAATTGTAAAAGAGTCTTCCCACCCTAATTCGTTCTTCTGCAGAACTGGGTGTTTATAGGGTTCTTGGAAAAAACTTGATGTATTTCGACTCCCATGATAGCTTCTACTTTGAGCACCACTTGTAGTGGAAGTAATATTCTTCGACATATCGGTCATTTATTTCTGTTGATACGTTGATTGGTTGAAGTATCGACTTTTGTGATTAGGATGTCGATAAGGCATCCTTGCAACTTGATCTTTATTTCGTATACTTGTAACTTTTTCTTGATTAACTTTTGGAATTGAGTCTTCTTCATACCCCTAGCTTGTTTCTACTTTGACATTTGAAGACCTCTTTACATCAACTGGATTTGTAAGGTTGACTACGTCTCTATTAATTCCTTTATCCGCAATTGGGAATTTTACATCTGAATAATTTTCTAGTTCCATAGGTTCAATCATTGTCTCTTTATCAACCAATGCTTCCTTGTTGATAAGTTGCTCTAACATGTTTTGTAGTGACTTCTTCTCACTCTTTAACTTCTTAATCTGTGTGAGTAAACTTTGATTACGAGTCTTTAGGCATGAGTTTTCTTCCTTATCTGATTTGTCGACTTTGTTCTTGTCTTCCTTCTCAGATTCTTCTTCTTTCAACATTCTAATTTCTTCCAATAATCTTTGATTAAGGTTCTTTAAATGCAATGTTTCTTTATCTTTTTCCGATAACTTCTTTTCGAGGTCCTGATTTTCTTGTTCCAACTTCGAAACACATTGTTTTCTATCCTTTGACTTCATGATTTTTGTTAGTTTCTGATTATGATTTCTTAGGCGAGAAATCTCTTCGTCTTTTTCAATGATGATCTTGTCACTTTCTTTTTGTCGATCTTGCAACTTTTGTATTGATTTATGGTTGTCTTGAAGGATCACTTCTTATACGTCCTTCAAGTCTTCTGATGATAGAGCTTCTGAAACCGACTTCATTGTAATGTCCTACAATGTGATTTTTTTCTTCTTATAAGAAAATGTCAAAAACTTTCTCCTTGTGTTGAAGATAAAAGTACCCAATGTATCCACCCAAGTTGACCCTAGAATTATATCAACATTGTCTTGATATATTGATACGACATTGAATTGAGCTATGAATTTGTAGTCACCAATAGATAGTTATAGGTTTTTAATGTCATATTTCTCATCGGAAAGACAAATGTCATTTTCAATTATATTTGGTTCTAAAACCATTAATTGGTTTGCCAGGTCAACATTAATGTGATTTTTCCTAGCGGTCGAGCAAATAATGATGTTGATATTCTTTCCTTGAATAATCCCATTGACTTTTATTAAAGAATCCACATATTTTTTATAAGTATGAGGGAATCTTCCTTGTTTTTCACCACGAAACTCCATTTTATATAAATATATGTTGAACCTTGAAATATCATTATATATATATATATATATATATTACTTTTCTTCACCCTTCTTTTCTTTTTATCTTAACTTTCCTCTCTCCAATAATATTATATATATATATATTTTCTTTACACCTTTTTTATGCTTTATAAAAATACTTTATATCCACTTTAAGTAACCCTTTTTTATATACTTTATAAAAGTACTTTTATATTAAGTGATTTAATAGTGTCTTAATTAAATACCCTTTTAAAGATCACCTCAATATATACCTTTTTTCTATACTTTATAAAAATACTTTATATCCACTTTAAGTAACCCTTTTTTTTATACTTTATAAAAGTACTTTTATACTAAGTGATTTAATAGTGTCTTAATTAAATACCCTTTTAAGGATCACCTCAGTATATACGTTTACTTCTCCTTTATCCACAAATAATATATAAAGCTATGCACTTTCTATAACTTTGAATATGGCCTTAAGATTATTTTTATAATATTGTTTCCATAATTAAACAAAGTGATCTCAATCGAGCTGTGGACTGGAGCCCCAGTGACTCTGAAAAACGGTGCTAGGGTTTCAACGCTTGCGTGCGTGCATTAATGGCCCCCTCTAAGGGAGGGGATCCACCCCTGGGATCCCTGTCCCCAGATCTGCATGCCTTCCAGGGCTTCATTTCGTCTTACGCTAAAGCTCCCAAGCCCCCACCCTCCCGATTCGTCAAAAAGGCGGCCGAAATCCCCAAGGTTGTTTTATTCGCCCCTTCAGCGCAACCTTTGGCACTCAGACTCGCAGATCGAGGATTAATAGGCCAATTCACATGACTGTGGCCATCCCCAAAAGCCATGCACATCTGATTGGAAGCAAACTAGCGCAAGATGATCAAGGGACAACTGTCCATAACCTCCTTGTGGTAAGGGATTCTTTGCCTTTTTGTTCGAAAAAAAGAAGATAGAGATTTGATTTTCCGAAGCGGCCCCTATTTCATGGGGTCTAGAGGAATGTACCTGAACAAATGGACTCTAGACTTTAGCCCAGAGAATGATATCCCCTCAGCAGTCCCAGTATGGGTGAGGTTGCCCTACCTCCCCCTCCATTGCTGGAACGATGAAACCATTAGAAACATAGGAAACACCCTCGGCAAGTACATCGATCGTGCCGAACCCCGGGAAGGCCTTCAGGCCTATGCCAGACTATGTGTAGAAGTGGATCTGGAAAAAGGTCTCCCAGAAGCAATACAACTGAACTTGGACAACTGGTCCTACATTCAACAGGTAGACTATGAACAAATTCCCTTCAAATGTAAAATCTACCACGAATATGGACATTTTGCCAAATCTTGTCCCCAGGCCAAAGACATGCAGGACCAAGATCCCAAACAAGATCAGTGACAACAGCGCAAAAGGAAAAAAACAAATGGGAAAACCCAACCTATTCTGACTCAAAACCAAAGGGAAAAAACTTTTGATCCAAAAGAAAAAAGTCTTGGATCCCCACAAAAAGGAGAATCAAGCCACAATCGATATGCAGAACTCCACCAAGACGGCGACCTCGAAGAAGTAAGGGAATCCCAGGAAGAACACATTGGAAAGGGACAAGAAGAGGAAGGAAAAGGAAATGACAAAGCCCCAGAAAAGGAAAAAGAAGTCCGGGATCTAACTGGAGAATCCTCAAAATCTCTCCACACCCAAAATATGGAAAATCCAGAAATGTCAGAAGAAGCGAGACACGACTCCTCAGAAAGTGAATCCGACCTGGAACTACCTCAAACTTTAAACAGCAAGAGACCTGGAAGGAAACCACACAGAAATAAAAGAGAATCGGCAGCAGATAAAGAAAAGAACTAGGCATACAAAAAACAATCGAGGAAACTCTAAAGAAAGATGGAAAAACTAGGCAGAACAAGGCAGCCCAACATAAAGGGACAGCTTCACAACCCTCAAGAGGGGGGTCACCCAAACATCCTGATAAATGATGACAATCGTCTCCTGGAATTGTAGGGGATTAGGAAGTAATCTCAAGAAAGATTTAGTCAAAAAAATGATGCAAGCAGAAAAACCTTCAATCCTCATGCTCCACGAGATGAAAATGAGGGAGCAGGACACCCTCAAAGACCTGCAAAAAATCTAGAACAAATGTGATGGTCGTGCAGTGAGCTCCAGAGGGCCTTCAGGCAGAATCAGAATTATATGGAAGATGGAAGATTTCGACCTACAAGCTCAAATGCAAACCCAATTCTGGCTTATGGTAAATCTTCTCAATAAAGTCTCAAGTATGCTTTTTTCCATCATCAATGTTTACATGCCAAACAATTATAATGAAAAAATTGAATGTTGGCAATCCCTGCTAGACCTTGCCAAGGAGAATCCTCCCCAAAACCTCATTATTGCAGGAAACTTCAACACAACCAGAGCCTCAAAGGAAAAAAGAGGCGGCTCGATGGTAAGAGATCAATTTCGAGAACGATTGGAGGACCTTATCTCGGACCTGGATCTCTATAATGTTCCCTCGAACAAGGGAATCTACACTTGGAATAATAGAAGAGCAGGGCCTGGAAACATAGCCGCAAGATTGGATAGATTTATGATCAGCAGCTCACTGTTGTCCCTCCTCGAAAAGCCTTGCTTAACGAATCTTCCCTGGGCAGGCTCGGATCACTGCTCCATAAGATTAGCCTTCGAAGCTCAACAGAACTAGGGTCCTGTTGCCGCCTTATACACACCTTTGGGAGACGTGGAAGAAATCTTCAATCCACTCGGTGTGTCCTTGGGGGCAAGTGAGAG
>SNQJ01S0089632.1:21265-33161 GCA_010110895.2 Picea sitchensis
ATGCTTTATAAAAATACTTTATATCCACTTTAAGTAACCCTTTTTTATATACTTTATAAAAGTACTTTTATATTAAGTGATTTAATAGTGTCTTAATTAAATACCCTTTTAAAGATCACTTCAATATATACCTTTTTTCTATACTTTATAAAAATACTTTATATCTACTTTAAGTAACCCTTTTTTTTATACTTTATAAAAGTACTTTTATACTAAGTGATTTAATAGTGTCTTAATTAAATACCCTTTTAAGGGTCACCTCAGTATATACGTTTACTTCTCCTTTATCCACAAATAATATATAAAGCTATGCACTTTCTATAACTTTGAATATGGCCTTAAGATTATTTTTATAATATCGTTTCCATAATTAAACAAAGTGTTCTCGATCGAGCTGTGGACCGGAGCCCCAGTGACTCTGAAAAACGGTGCTAGGGTTTCAACGCCTGCTTGCGCTTTATAAAAATACTTTATATCCACTTTAAGTAACCCTTCTTTATATACTTTATAAAAGTACTTATATATTAAGTGATTTAATAGTGTCTTAATTAAATACCCTTTTAAAGATCACCTCAATATATACCCTTTTTCTATACTTTATAAAAATACTTTATATCCACTTTAAGTAACCCTTTTTTTTATACTTTATAAAAGTACTTTTATACTAAGTGATTTAATAGTGTCTTAATTAAATACCCTTTTAAGGATCACCTCAGTATATACGTTTACTTCTCCTTTATCCACAAATAATATATAAAGCTATGCACTTTCTATAACTTTGAATATGGCCTTAAGATTATTTTTATAATATCGTTTCCATAATTAAACAAAGTGATCTCGATCGAGCTACGGACCGGAGCCCCAGTGACTCTGAAAAACAGTGCTAGGGTTTCAACGTCTACGTGCATGCATTAATGGCCCCCTCTGAGGGAGGGGATCCGCCCCCGGGATCCCTGTCCCCAGATCTGCAGGCCTTCCAGGCCTTCATTTCGTCTTACGCTAAAGCTCCCAAGCCCCCGCCCTCCCGATTTGTCAAAAAGGCGCCCGAAATCCCCAAGGTTGTTTTATTCACCCCTTCAGCACAACCTTTGGCACTCAGACTCACAGATCGAGGATTAATAGGCCAATTCACATGATTATGGCCATCCCCAAAAGCCATGCACATCTGGTTGGAAGCAAACTAGTGCAAGATGATCAAGGGACAACTGTCGACAACCTCCTGTGGTAAGGGATTCTTCGCCTTTTTGTTCAAAAAAAAGAAGATAGAGATTTGATTTTCTGAAGCGGCCCCTATTTCATGGGGTCCAGAGGAATGTACCTGAACAAATGGACTCCAGACTTTAGCCCAGAGAATGATATCCCCTCAGCAGTCCCAGTATGGGTGAGGTTGCCCTACCTCCCCCTCCATTGCTGGAACGATGAAACCATTAGAAACATAGGAAACACCCTTGGCAAGTACATCGATCGTGCCAAACCCCGGGAAGGCCTTCAGGCCTACGCCAGACTGTGTGTAGAAGTGGATCTAGAAAAAGGTCTCCCAGAAGCAATACAACTGAACTTGGACAGCTAGTCCTACATTCAACAGGTAGACTATGAACAAATTCCCTTCAAATGTAAAATCTGCCACGAATATGGACATTTTGCCAAATCTTGTCCCCAGGCCAAAGACATGCAAGACCAAGATCCCAAACAAGATCAGTGACAACAGCACAAAAGGAAAAAAACAAATGGGAAAACCCAACCTATTCTGACTCAAAACCAAAGGGAAAAACCTTTTGATCCAAAAGAAAAAAGTCTTGGATCCCCACAAAAAGGAGAATCAAGCCACAATCGATATGCAGAACTCCACCAAGACAGCGACCTCGAAGAAGTAAGGGAATCCCAGGAAGAACACATTGGAAAGGGACAAGAAGAGGAAGGAAAAGGAAATGACAAAGCCCCATAAAAGGAAAAGGAAGTCTGGGATCTAACTGGAGAATCCTCAAAATCTCTCCACACCCAAAATATGGAAAATCCAGAAATGTCAGAAGAAGCGAGACATGACTCCTCGGAAACTGAATCCGACCTGGAACTAACTCAAACTTTAAACAGCAGGAGACCTGGAAGGAAATCACACAGAAATAAAAGAGAATCGGCAGCAGATAAAGAAAAGAACTAGGCATACAAAAAACAATCGAGGAAACTCTAAAGAAAGATGGAAAAATTGGGCAGAACAAGGCAGCCCAACATAAGGGGACAGCTTCACAACCCTCAAGAGTGGGGGCACCCAAACATCCTGATAAATGATGACAATCGTCTCCTAGAATTGTAGGGGATTAGGAAGTAATCTCAAGAAAGAAGAAGTCAAAAAATTGATGCAAGCAGAAAAACCTTCAATCCTCATGCTCCACGAGATGAAAATGAGGGAGCAAGACACCCTCAAAGACCTGCAAAAAATCTGGAACAAATGTGATGGTCGTGCAGTGAGCTCCAGAGGGCCTTCAGGTAGAATCGGAATTATATGGAAGATGGAAGATTTCGACCTACAAGCTCAAATGCAAACCCAATTCTGGCTTATGGTAAATCTTATCAATAAAGTCTCAGGTATGCTTTTTTCCATCATCAATGTTTACATGCCAAACAATTATAATGAAAAAATTGAATGTTGGCAATCCCTGCTAGACCTTGCCAAGGAGAATCCTCCCCAAAACCTCATTATTGCAAGAGACTTCAACACAACCAGAGCCTCAAAGGAAAAAAAAGGAGGCTCGGTGGTAAGAGATCAATTTCGGGAACAATTGGAGCACCTTATCTTGGACCTAGATCTCTATAATGTTCCCTCGAACAAGGGAATCTACACTTGGAATAATAGAAGAGCAGAGCCTGGAAACATAGCCGCAAGATTGGATAGATTTCTGATCAGCAGCTCACTGTTGTCCCTCCCCAAAAAGCCTTGCTTAACGAATCTTCCCTGGGCAGGCTCGGATCACCGCTCCATAAGATTGGCCTTCGAAGCTCAACAGAACTGGGGTCCTATTCCCTTCAAACTAAACCCCCTCTGGCTGGACAGACCCGAGATCATTCAATCCATATCCAAGATGTGGAACCAGTGGATCACAAGCTCACCAAATTACATCTGGGAGCAGAAGCTCAAACTAGTTAAGGACCTCTTAAAGAGTTGGGCTAAAAACACTGCGCAAAGCAAAGAAAAAGACAAAAAGTCTCAGTTGGAGGCTCTTCAAGAAGAAATGGAAACTATAGAGATTCAGCAGAACCTCCTCACCCAAGAGCAAAAACTTCACAAAGAGTACCTCCAAGCTCTAGTTGAAGAGGAAAACGCTTGGCGACTAAAATCCAGGAGTCTCTGGCTAAAAGCAGGAGACCAAAATACTCCCTTCTTCCACAATCAAGCCAAAGTCAGGAACTGGTCAAATCAAATTTCTGAACTCAAAACCCCAGAGGGTGAAATCCTAAAGGATATCGCCCAAATCAAGCAGCACACCTCCTCCCATTTCCAAAATCTGTACACCTCTGCCAAGGACGAGGATCACCTTTCTGAAGCCTTTCTCCAACATATTCCTCGAAAGATTAATGAGGCTGACAACACCCACCTTGACAGACCCATCGAGGAAGCAAAAATCCTCAGAGCATTGAACCAATTCCAAGATGACAAAGCTCTGGGTCCTGATGGCTTCACCTTGCATTTCTATAAAAAATGCTAGCATATAATCAAGAAAGACTTCATAAGAATGGTACGTTTCACACGCAAGGCTAAAAAAGTTGGGCGGAGCAACTAACTCCTCTTTCTTGGCTCTCCTCCCAAAAGAAACTGGAGCCTCCTCCCTTAATCGCTTCAGGCCCATCTCCCTGTGCAACATTTCCTATAAAATCTTGTCCAAAATAATTGCAAACAGACTCAACCCCCTCCTCAGCCTGCTAATCCTTCCAAACCAAGGAGGCTTTGTAGCTGGTCGCCAGATTTGGGACAACTTCATTCTTGTCCAAGAGGCAATCCATGCCAATAGCTCCCGGGGGAACTCTAGCATGGCTATAAAACTAGACATGGCCAACGCTTTTGACAGAGTGGAACATAACTTCCTCTGCAAGGTTTTGAGAAAATTCGGTTTCAATCAGAGCTTCATGGATTAGATCTACTCCTGTATCGCCTCTCCTTGGATAGCGCCCCTAATAAATGGCAGACCAAGTCCTTTATTCAAGGCGTCCAGGGGTCTAAGACAGGGCTGCCCCCTTTCCCCCTTGCTCTATGTGATCATGGCTGAATCACTATACAGAAATCTCGAATGGGAAAGCGCAAATGGCAACATTTCTGGAATAAAAATCGCTCAAGGAGTAAAAAGACTGAACCACTCTCAATTTGCAGACGACACAATCCTCCTTAGTGGAGCTTCCAAAACCTTGGCCAAAAGAATCCTCCAAGTCCTGGATACCTACCTTATAGTTTCGGGAGGTCTCCTAAACAAAGAAAAATGCCAAATTTATACCTGGAATGTCTCGGCAATTATCAGAGTGAGAATAGCTCAAATCATGGGGTTTTCCATTACCCAAGACTGGAAATCCTTCAAATACTTGGGCCTTCCTCTTTCCATTAAAGCGCTCCCTGGAGAGTTTTGGCACCATTTCATCCAAAAGATCAGGGAAAAGATGGAAAAATGGGGGTCACGGTGGATCAATCCAGCAGGTAGGGTGGTGTTGATCAAATCCGTTCTCTCGGCCCTCCCCCTGTATCAATTCTCTACCCTTCTAGCCCCAAAGGGAATCCTTAAAGAAATGGCCTAGCTCATGCGTAAATTCCTGTGGCAAGGGGGAAAAGCCAACCACAAAAAATTCCATTTGGTAAATTGGGAAACAGTCACTCTACCCAAAAAAAGTGGGGGTCTGGGAATCAGGGACCCCGAAATCACCAATTCTGTAATGGGAGCTAAACTCCTTTAGAGGATAGTTTCAGGTGGTAATGACTGGTGGAAACGGGCACTCATCAACAAGTACAGATTGGGTAAAAGAAAAAGGAGTATGGACAATCCACAAACCCATCAAACAGGGTCTCAAATCTAGAAATTAATAAAGGGCACTGCCCCCTTCTTCAAAGAACACCTTTCCTGGATCCCGGGCAATGGGAAAACAATTAGAATCTGGCAAGACCAAATCTTCGGGGTGACTTTCATCAACCCTCACGAAGGAAATATCATGAAGCTAAAATGTTGGATGTTAGGCACAAGCAAGCGCACCCTGTATGACATCTCAGCCTGGAATGACAATGGCAGCTGGAGAGACTGGAACTTGGGGGACATCCAGCAGCATCTGATAGCACAGGCTCATCACCTGACCATGCTTCTGAAAGGGGCAGCCCCCATTCAAAAAACCATGCCAGATAGCAGGGGTTGGGGAGACAAAGGATACTCGGTCAAAGATGGTTATAACAAGATCCTTGATCTCACGAGAGACTATCAAACCTCAGCAAAATGGAATAATGTCTGGAATCGGGACTCCCTCCACAAAATCAACTTCTTCACCTGGACTCTAGTGCACGATAAAATCTTAACAAGGGAAAACCTCATGAAAAGAGGCTTTCATGGCCCCTTCATCTACCCTCTGTGCCAAAACAGTCAAGAGAACATCAACCATTTATTTTGGGATTGCTCTTTTGCGAGAAAGATTTGGATCTTAGCCTTTGGGGATCTTGCTAGAAATATAAGATGGCCCTCTTCTCCCCATCCCAGCCTGGGAAACTGGGACAAGTACTACCGAGGATCCTTCAAGGACAAGCCAGCGCTGAAGCGCATTTGGCGGGCGATGCCAAAGTTTATCTACTGGCAGATCTGGATAACGAGAAATAGAAAAATAAATTCAAAGGAAGGCCTCCCTTCCCCAAACAGCAGCTGCTAAAGCAAAGTTGTTGCTCTCAGAATTCATAAATTCAAAACCCCTAAAAATAGAGGACCCAACCAATTGGACCGCCCAGGGAAAAGACTAGATGGCAAGCTTCAATCTCTGGGCTTCTAAGCACACCAATGCAACAAATAGATCAAGCTAGCAGCTTCATGACACTCTCAACATAGAACTATGGATCCAAAAGCAAAAATTCCATACCCTTTGTTTTGACGGAGCTTCAAAGGGAAACCTAGGGGAGGCAAGGGCGGGGGGGGGTACTCTTTGATCCCAGAGGAAAAAAAGCCTCAAGCTACCATTGGAATCTGGGAACGAAAACTAACAACAAAGTCGAGGCTTACACCCTCTTAAAAGGAGTACAACTAGCCCAAACCAAGGGAATCCGAGAGCTTGTAGTTCTAGGGGACTCCAAAACCATAATAAGAATGATGATACAGGGAACAAACTCCAGAAACCCAGGCCTAAAGCAAATCATGGACAGAACCAGACTGGTCTCCCGAGATATCAAAACCACCTTATACCACATTCTAAGGGAAAACAACAATGAAGCCGACAAGATGGTCAATGCAACAATAGGGGCAAAACCAGGCACCCTAAGTATAGACAGGGTCTCAACCCTAGTGCCCATTTACTAATGATCGTCTTGGATCAAAAGATGGTCGGCGCAAGAAGGTGCTACCCTTTGGGTCCAAACAAAACTCCTGGGCACATGGGTAGGAAGGAATGTCGCCACGCTCGAAATAAGAAGGAAAAGATGGTCGGCGCAAGAAGGTGCTACCCTTTGGGTCCAAACAAAACTCCTGGGCACATGGGTAGGAAGGAATGTCGCCACGCTCGAAATAAGAAGGAAGGGGGCTTATTCGCGCTACTAAGGTTGGGCCCACCGAGTGAATGGGTAAGCAGCCCCAACCGCATAAGGTGGACACTTGCAGTCATCCACATGGATTAGGGAAAACGCAGGCCCACCAGGTGGCATGCACCACACGCGGATCTCTCTACCCGAGACAACGAGGTGGCCATCATCACGAAAAGTGTGAAATCCCCGGTTCGCGTGGGAAATACGAACCCTCTCCCTCATTTGTGTGTGATTGCGGTATGGGACTCTCAACTCCCACAACGCAGCATCTCCTTCGTTGTCAGCCTCACCTCCAACCTCCCTTCCATGGCGTCGGATGGAACGGTTTGCAGGAATCCTCCCACGAACTCGCAGGTAAGTATGCCATTTCCTCTTTCAGAAATCATGACACCGTCCTTGTCCAGTGTATGGCTCCTGTGGGAATTCCCATCTACTCGTTTGTCTTCTCTGGTCCAGATGTTATTTATCCTAGCCTCCTCGCCATCCTTGCGGTATACCATGCTATTGTCAAGAGTAACCTAGGTCTCTCTTGTCCCTAGCTCTGAGTACTGCTTCCTGGCTTTCGAGACTCCCTTCTCCCCCATCCTCAGAGCCTGGTTTGGCCTCGCGCTTCTTCACGACCCCCTGAATTCTTACCCTAGCAATCCTCAGAACTACTGTGCTCCTTTGTTTTCCGCGCCGCTCTCTGAGTTCCTGCTCTTTAGTCAGCCTCCCGTGCCCCTACAAGTCGTCCCTTCGTGTTCAGAGGCCAGCCTCTCCTTCTGCTCAAATTTCCTTCTTGGCTCCATACAGAACCCTCAAGAGACGGTCAGGTCTGGCCACTCCTCAAGAAACAGTGAAATGCAGCAAGCAACTATAGCTCAGGAGGACTCAGGAAGCTGGCCAGAGGATGACTGGGAAGTAGATTGTGGCGGTTGCAGTAGTCTCAGAGTCCAAATGGGCGTAATGAGCACCAATCATGCCTTCGAGCTGGAGACCTTATCCCAGCACCGATTTCTGATAGGCAAGCTTCAAGATGAAAGTGACGCTCAGCACAGTCAAATTGAAACCAACCACTTGAACATCGAGATGTTGCAGCAAAGATTGGATCAGCTAGATGACTCGCAGGCTCCCCCAAGTAACTCGAAAGACCAATTGGGTTACTCAAGGAACGTCCAATCGAACTCGATCAACCAAGTTCCAAAACTGAACGAACCCCTCCTAGAATTCAGGGCGAATATGCAGCAAACAAAAGTGGAAAAGGGTAATTAAGCTCAAATCTTTGTATGTTTTGCCGAACAGTATATATCAGTGGATCCTTTTGCCGAATATATCTAGGAAATTCAACATACAGAAATTTTGAAAATCATGGGGGATGCTACTTACTATATGACAATCCCCGCTTTTGTAATCAACTCTCCTTGGGAGGGAACTAGACACGGTCTGTGAGGACCTTTTTTTTGTAACACCAGTGGGTTCATCCACACAGTTAATATAATTTCTCCAGTTTTTGTTAAAAAAAAAATATCGTTTCCATAATTAATTTGGATGTACGAGGTTTGAGGTCTTCTTTTTTATTTATTTAATAATTGGTCCTTTGTCTTGCTTTTACTTCTTTTAATGGTTTCTCTCTTATTCTTTTTGTTATACCTTGTTTTTTTAATAATCTTTTTGTAATATATTATATATATTACTTATCTTAAAAAAAAAAAAATTAAAAGGCACCTTTAAACACTCTTTTTACTTTTTCCCTTTTATTTTAAAAACTTCAAAGACTCTTACGTAACTTCAATTACTCAATAATAAGTCACCTTTTTACACTTTGTGGTAACTTTTATGAAAGATCTTTTTTTTCGTTTTTAACAACCCCACTAAAATATACTCTCTTAATAATAATATATTTTCCTTTAAAATAAGATATTAATATTATCTCTTTTCCTAGGCCCTTTTAATAAACTTAGTAACTTTTTTTTAATGAATGATGGCAAGAGGTTTCGTTTGGGATTCCCTTTTCGACTTCTTTAACTTATATACTTCACTTTTACTACTTGTAAAGTTATGGAGATGCACCTTTTACTCCTCCTAACTTTTTAGTGATTGTTGGTAAACTAAGTATTACACTCCTGGGTAGGATTTCACTTTTGTATTTAATAGTTTGACTTTATAATTTTCTTATGTAACTTTTGTATTGAAACACTCTGATTTTATTTATTTTTTCCTTTTATTCATAAACTGGTTAAGTACGTATTTTGAATTTGCAGTGGAATGTCTTCATCTAAATTATGAGTTTTTATATGGCCAAAGGCTTGAGTTGGTCAAAGACCCCGACTTCAAAGAAACTCTGGAAAAAAAAATTGTTGCCCAGCAGCTGATAATCAACAGAATGCCCAAGAAGGGGCTCTTGATACCAAATGAGACGAACAAAATTCGCTCACACAAAGAATATCCAATATAAATAGGATAGTACACAGAAATCCATATAGGATAATAATAATATGAATAATGAATAAGTTATGAGATTAATACAATGAGAATGAGGGCTCGTTTATATATCCTCAGAGGGGGTGCCCTTTCATAAATAGACACGTCCTTTAGATAAGACATGAATTTTGATTTATGATGTGTTTAATTATTATATTTAATTATTATTAATTATATCTATTTCTATATATATTGTGTTCATAACACTCAACTATTGGATACATAGCATGGAATCTTATTTCAAAACCTAGATGAACCTCACAGAGGCCAACAAGATTCTAGTTGTTAAAGTTCACATGGAGGCCAAGCCCTTACATGGTGGCAAACCCGCACCCAAGGTTTAGTAGCCAACAACAAACCCTTAACCAAGACTTGTGGAGACTTCAAGGATGCCATTTGTAAGAGGTTCTACCCATTAGGGTACAAGAATGCTTCATTGGAAAAGTGGCTACAGCTTCAACAAATCCTCAAATAGCTTGTCCAACAGTTCATTGATGTCTTCAACAAAATGTCAATCAAGCCCAAGGTAAGAGACTCCAAAGACAATCTCTGGGTTAAGTTTATTTCTAGGATATTATCACATTTAAGGGAGGAACTGGAACTACTCTTTATTAATTCCCTGGAGTGCACCTTCCAGCGTGCTTTTCCGAAATGTAGGCTAAGCCACACAAACCCAACCTTTTCAATCAAAGGAAATTTGTTTCCTCCTCAAACCCTTGCACTTCCAAGGGGCAACTCAACAACGGTAAATAGAATATGGGGTCTCCCAGCACAACCCATGCTACTAGGATACAAAAAAAAGAGGAAGTGGTGCTCCCACCACAAAAAGCACGGGCATTTTGATGACAAGTGCAATGTCCTCTAGGAAAAGATCACTAAGAAGACTCAAGCCCTTCTTGCTAAACAACAACTTTCCAAAGACATGGAAGTAAAGGTCACCGGACCTACCTCTATGACATTGCATTTACTGTTGATGGTCGAAGATCACAAAGGCGATTGCAAAGAAGTTGTCTTCACTCAAAACTACTTATTAGCTTCCCTTATTGCACCGAGAGTAACAAGGTGCATCTACACCCCAGGTATACGTGTCACGTTTATAATGTTAACAAACTAAATTGAAAAAAAATTGAAGTCTAAAAGAGTGAATTTCTTTTTAAAAAGCTAGCCATAAGACCCATCTTAACTAGGATCTTTAAGCATCAATGAGTTTGTGATCCAATTTCTTTTTTATCCCTCTCAATGCTTATTAGATCTAGAGTTAAGATGGATCTATGTTGGTTATTGACAATGGAAGAAGAATCCAATATCCTAGCAATTGGTTGCAAACCTAAAACTACCAACAACACCTCTTCTCAACCCATATCAATTTGGACGGGTGAAGAAGTCTAGACACCGTACCCTCATCACTTGGAAGTACTCCATCACCTTTAACGTTAGACTCTTATGTGACACAAAAGAGTGTCATGTCACTCCTCTCAGTGGCTTAGATTCATCCTGGGAAGGTCATACCATAATGCTAGCGAAAAAAACAATGATGGTTACTTCAACACCTATTAGTTGTATATAGACAATAAGACATACAAAGTCACCTCCACTTCTCCTTCTATTGTCCCACCTATACTTTTTGGAAAAACAATTGTTAAATAGATCACTCTTAACAAATTCTCACCGATGTGCATTGTCCAAAAAGTCAAGAAATAGAACAAAGGGATGTTATCGCCCTTTGATATACCATAGATCATCGATTCCAAAGTTATGCAAATCAGAACTAAACCAAAACTAGAAAATCCCAAATCTCGAACCACACCAAAACCGAAAATAAAACTTGGCTTGAAGAACTAGTCAACTAAAAAATACATAAAATATGGAAATTTTAATTTTATATACACGCACACACACACACAACAATGCAAATCTAAACCATTATGTTACCACCCAAATTGTACGATCCAATGAAATCCCTAATCCACAAGGCACAATCTAAGGGCAACCTCTAGGAAGGCCACCATCACCTCGACAACCTATCCCCTCCTACTTTAGGCCAGCTATCCTCCTACTCAAGAGGAATATTTCCTATTAGGATTACTAAGACCAAGCAATGAAGCACAAGGTGATGCTTAGAGTAGCCTTAGTACAATAGGGTTTGGAGTTTTTAGGGTGTTTTTTATTGATTTTTCAATAAGCTAGGCTTAAGCATGAAGTTCATTCCATTTTAGCATTTTACTTAAACCATAAACAATTTGTTGCAGCAACCGAGATCATAAGAAGAAACACCATGCACAAGTACACAAGAAGTATCCTAAGAAACCTTTCTCGACAAGGGAAGAAAACCCAGCCAATCCTTTGTTATATTCTTCAAGAGAAAGACCTCCACCACCATAAAGACCTAGCACACAAGAGGGTGCTCAAAAACCCTAGAAGACTAACACCCAAGAGAGGTGCGCACTTTTCCCAAGAAAAAGTGTTTGCTGAAATTTTAAAACTCACTTGTGATATGATTCCTCAATGGGGAAGTTACCTTTATTTATATTAGACTAAACATGTCAACAGTAGTGTATATTGGCACAACATGGTCGACCTTGTTATCCATCAAAGTTGCACTAGGATGGACTTCTAGCGAGCCGCCAAAGTTTGAACATTATTGTTCAAAATTCAGAGTTCAGAAGTTCAACCGGTCATAAAGACCACCCTTTT
>SNQJ01S0089633.1:8147-40028 GCA_010110895.2 Picea sitchensis
AATCTTTGATACCCAACTTGGTGCGCAAGGTATGGAAGATATTTGTGAAATCTGGCATTGCTTGGTCTCTTTCTTGCTGCAGTGTGGTCCATTTGGTATACAGGTCGTCATAACTTCCAACAGGGTAGTATTGTTCCTTAATAACATCCCTAAAGGATTCCTAGGTGGTCGTGACTAAAAATAATGAGGTTTCCTTTGTTTCCTTTTTCTCACAGAAAGTTTCCCACCAATCTTTGACATGGGGAACGACTTTGAGGAGTGCAAAACTAATATTTTCTCTATCCGAAAATTTATGAATAGAAAAATACCCTTCTAGTAGATTCAACCACTTGTCTACAACATCTGCGTCTATTTGACCTTCAAATATAGGAATATAAAAGTTTATTTGTACCTTGAAGGGGGCGGTGCCTCCGTTCGAAGAAGATGCGTCCCTTGTTGGTAGTCGCCGAAGGATTTGCGCGAAACTATCCATCATCTCGTTCCTTTGTTGTGTGAGGGCTCCCTCAATCAACAGTTTGAAAGGATATCCTATCCCATCATCTTTCTTTTCTCCTACCATGGGAGGTCGCTTGGGAGTGCGAGAGCTTCTTTCCTCAAGAGAAACAAGCTCGAGACCCAACTCTTTGTACTTCGACCTTGTTGGGGACATGTATTAAGACGACAAGGAGCAGACCGCTATGATACCACTGATCTGGATTTTATGAGCAGAACGAAATGAATACAGATTATTAACAGGTTCTTAACACAAAATAACATAGATACAATAAAATTGGTTTTCTATTCAATAACGAAATAAGTTGAAACTGTAAAATGCAACGGAAACAATCTTGCTGGAATGGTGGCGACTTATCTCTGAGAAGAGATGTGACGGTAGTGCGCATACGCAAGAAGATGGTTACAATGAGGCTCTGAAGGCATTTTTACAATAAGAAATAATTCCAAAGACCCTAGACATCCAAAAACCTAACCCTAGGAGATGAAGCGCCAAAAGTCATGTGGGCCCCGTTTGGGTAAGCTAGTACATCAACTTCCTGGGGTCGTAACTTTTGCATACGATCTCCGTTTTAGGCGTGTGATAGCCCGTTGGAAAGGTATAATTGAGGAGATTCATTTTGAGGGCTCAATCATGCCTTTGGATATCATTTAGGAGCTTTATACCTAAAAATCTTCATTTAGGCCCTCAAAATGGCCCCGAAAGTAAAAACTGCTAAAAATAGTAAATTGCCAAAAATGTCAGAAAGTTGTTTTGATCCAGTTGGAAAAGGTGGGTGGCCACTGATATCCATATGGATCATGCGGGGGGGGGGTGGTGTATGACATGATGGTTAAAGAACATGCTCGAAACAATGACTGATCTAGATTTACTCAGATCAATGGTCAACAAGAGATTTCAGACCCCCCTGACCTTTCTACCTATAATAGCCGGGGGGGGTCTAGAATGAAGCAACATCTAGGCGGGCCCCATCCCTAGGTGGCATCGTCTCATTTCATCTTACCTACCGTCTCCAAACATTTAATGCCTACCATTTTTCCAACTCACCACCATCATCCTGATATGTCACATCCCAAAACCACCCTTTGCAAGTTCCATGTCATGACCCCGTCAGCATGTCCCATCCATCTAACCGTTATAGGTCATATCTTTTTGTTCATCCCTCAATCACCATTCTGCACGTCAACCAGATACACACATTAGACGTATTTCACCTTGCCCTCTCATGCTCTAAAGAACTCATTAACCATTTATTACTAGACACATACCCGTTGTTCACCTGACTTGTCCTTTTTTTCCCAACGAACACCCGTTCACTAAATCCCAACCCCGTTTCTATCATTCGCATTGCACTCACACTCCATGCCTATCAGAGACTCATTCTCCTTTGCCTCTACAAAATCTCATCTAGCCTTATCTTTCGCCTACTAACATGTGCTCAGTGTGCAGGTATTGGTGGAAAATCAATGGCACCCAAAAGTAAAAAACCAAATGTGGAGGAAAATCCCTTTCTCCCACCTCCCATCGATCTCGACCAAATCCCATTAGTATACAAAGAATATTTAATCTTAGAAACCAGGTCTGAATTCAACTTTTCCAAGCTACAGTCATGGTTTAAAGACACCTTCATCGATCAGAGTGATGAAATTGGGCTATGGTAGTCAAGTTTCCCTCTGTATCTTTTTCCCCAAGTTTATCATTTTCTCAAATTCACTCCCAAATGCCAAGCGCACTACCTCCCTAATCAGAGAGCCATAGCATCTTCATCCGGAGATACCCTTTTCCTTATTACACCTGAGGCCATTGATCAAATGATGTAGGTACCCAGAGCCAAACCCCGTTCTACCCTCACAATTGAAATTCTGACAGAAATGTATCAGAACCTTTCTTTTCCCCAGAGAGCACAAAGTTTTGAGCTATTCCTCCCACAAGATGCCCAATTCCCTAAAAAGAATCCTCCCTATCATTCCTCCATATTTTACAAAAAGGGAAATCAAATTATCTCGACACTGTGTTGTTTGCTCGGTTACTTCTCAGATGAATGGGTGGATGAGCCTATCCTAGGTTTCCTGTCCATTTTTTCCATTGAAGAGAAAGTTTCCATCCAGTTTGATTACAATGGTTTTTTGGCCGAGAACCTGCACAAGCAACTAGCAAGTTTCCCTACATAAGGCATGTTTCAGTATTCTTCAATACTAGCCTACATGTTTATGTTCTATCAAGCAGACAAATTTCCTTTTCTCATGCAGAATATGGACAAATATGGAAAACCACAAGCACTAACTCTATGGACATCGCTGCTTAGAAGAAACTCCACTGAGTTCAGTTTCAAACAATTCATCGAGTTGTTTTATCACCCAGTGGTAGGTATGCTCAGTGGAAGACCAAAACTGAGGATAAATGAGGAGATCCAAAGATTTTTGCACCTTTCGTATCTCGCAAATACAGGGGACTGGTTCCTATACCAGAATCACACGAAGATCAGAGTGTATGGGTGTGAACTAGCTCCATATAAATTGCCCAAGTATGTGCCTGTTCGAATATTTTCACTAGAGTATATTCGTCAGATGATAAATTTAGATGGCATTCATTTTGTGTCTCTGAAGAAAAAACAACAGATGATAATTAAAGGGAAAATAGGACCATTTATCTACAACAGTCGAGCTCCTGGGGAAGAGGCATATAAACTATTAAAGGAAATGAAATTCAACACCAGTTTCATTTGGCATTATGATCTGAGTGGGATCATTGTAGAGATGAGATCCAAAAACAAAAGTTCACCTTATGCTCACACCCTCAAACCAGAAATTGAAAAGTATGTGAACCAGATAGAGTGGGAGGCAAATACTCTAGTAGACACTAAACAACAGGAATCTCCTTCAGTCTCTTTTTCACAGACTACCACTCCACAGATACCAAAGGAAAAAAAGGCCAAGAAAGGATTCCTCTCCTTCAATCACTGAGGTATCAACAAAATATTTTTAGGTATATAGCAAAAGACCCAAAACCACTCATGCTATTCACAAGTCTGGTGAGGAAGAGCCTTACTCTGCCAAAGTGTTTGAGGGAAAAAATCAGGTAATTTCCACTCCTTCTTCAAAGAAGCATACGAATATAGCTATGACCACCCAAAATCCACAAGGATCTGCACCTATGAGCATTTTTGAAAAATATGACATGATGAAAAAGAAGAACCGAATGTTGACTAACAACACCTACGCTCAGTTCTAGAAGCAAACCTCCACAACACAACACAGACTGGTTTCAGCCTTTGACACAGAGAAAGGAAGAATGCATATGGCATTTCTGGAAGAACAGGTGTCTCAACCCAAAGAGATGACTGACTACAAGAGGTCAACTATTGTTTTTGACACCAAACAAGTCCATCCAATTGACCAGATGGATTTTCACAGACATATTGGAGAAATGGTATTCTCCACATTGGCACATGCTTCCTCTATGGAATCTAAGTTACAAGTATCTTTAAACGATGTTCATACCCAATTGAAGTTGGAAAAGATATCCTCTTTTGCAAAGGATAATAGAATAAAATCCTTAGAGGAGTTTGTGCTGAAGATTAGGTATGATCCCTCAAATGTAAAAGCAGTAGAGGAGATGATAAATAAAAATAATTCTGACATTGCATCTCTAAGAAAACAGTTTAAATTACCACCAACAGATGATTTACAAGCTAAAGAAATAGTAGAAGCAAAAGATGAGAAAGAGGAATGGCTGAAGCTAATCATGCAGCAGAACACATAGATAAAGGAAATGGAGGCAGAATTGGAAAGGTTATTGAAAGAGAAGGAGAACTCAACCCCGATGGAATTTATTCCATTGAGTGTAGTTCCCCTGGCAGAATTCAGTACAATAGTTGTGCCAACAACCACTACAGTAGAAATTCCATCGACAACTTCATTGACAACATTGGAAAAGACTGTGTAGCTAGCAAAGTACATGGAGGAGATGACTCTGCAAGGAACAAAGATCAATAGGATGAAAATGGAGGTTGAAAGTCTCCAGGAACTCAAGTCTTCTTTCCAAACAAGATACAATGTTGAGAGACAAGCAACGAAGAAGCTTAAGTAGGAAATACAGCAGCTCCAGAAACAAACAGTGGCAGGAAAGACATTAGTAGAGGATAAGGAAAATATCTGGACAAACATCTCCAATTCCATAAATGAGATTTGGCGCATGGTGCAAATCATGTTTGAACAACATGATATAGTTCTAAAGAGTAGGCAGACCATTGACATGATAAGAAGAGAACTGGATGAAATGCCCTTGACATCCAACGAGATCATCAAATTTCTAAATTCAAAAACCAAGGAAGAGCTTGAAGAACTGAAAGTTGAAGATAGAACATAGACTATCCTCGAAGTAAAAAGAGTGTTGACTAAAAGAGGATTAATGTTGTAGTTGGAGGAGAAAGCTCAGAACATGGACATTGGAGTTCAGAGATTTTTTAACAAGCTTGAAGCCTTACAGAAAAAGGGCCTTCCTGGCCTACTTGTCCTAAATGATAAATTGATGACTTTATTTGATTATAAGCAAAAGATTGCTACCATGGCCAAAGACAGTTCCAAGTTTTCAGGGATACAGGGCAGCATCACGTGCAAAGCATTCTTGGAGACTTTGTAGCCTAACCTTAGCATACAACACGAAATCAAGTACATTTTCCTCACCAAGCCGACTTTTGCTAAGTACACCGAAATGGATGAAATCTACTACCGGCTATTGAAAGTTACCATCCCAAGCACACAAAGATGGGATGTGCTGTGTAAATTGATTGAGTAAAGGTAAAGGTCTCATCCAACTCAACGTCTAGTACTGTCAAAGTCATCTCAATGACTCACCAATGGTCTTCCCAAAAATCAGCATGAGAGATTCGACACATCATCATCAGTTACTATATTTCTGCATCTTGTTATCTAGTTAGTTAGACTCAGACTCTGCCACGTCCTAATCATTAATGACAGGTTTGTTTGTAACTTTGATTATAAATATTTCAAACTTAGAAGTATTGAGGGTTGATATTTATGCCCAAGCAAGATGTAATCACTGTAATTTTTATCAAGAGTTTATTCCAGTAATACAAAGAGACATTTCACAGGATTCCTGCGTGTTAGTTGTTGGTTAATTTTCCTCTATCTTCGTAAAAAGTTTTTTTTTCTCAATTATCATACTATTTTTCTAAATCTAATATTCAAAAGAAGTTAAAGTTGCAGAACTTGCCATTGTGTACTCCATTCTTAATCTTTTATAGATTTATATGTTTTTCTTCTGATGTTATAACAAAGAAATTCTTAAATTCTTTTTTGTTCTAACTGATATCTCACCTTTTTCAGCAATACACCATTTTATTCCTAAAGAATCCAGCATTAGCACTATCTCGCCCTATAAAATGAATCTTATAAAAACTATCTTTGACCTCCATCTTTTTAAAATAGAACCCATAGCACAATGGAAGCGTAAGTGATTTTCAACCATTTCATTTAAAAATAACACAAACAACTCGGTTATATTCTTTTTTAACTAGCCTAAAATCTTGAAAGTCCAAACAAAGATAAAACTTATAGAGAGATCCCTCTTTGAAACTGGTAGGGCTAGCTCCCAGTTTCGAAGTGGTTGGTTAAGTTTACCTCTGATAGATTTATTCTTACCTCACAACAACCTCTAGGAATTTATAGAGTGATAACACTCGTAACAACGATTGAGGCAAGAAAAGGAATCTAACAGAGATTGGCAGACTTAGGTTAAGAGGTTGGAGTCTGAAGGTCCCCAAGGGTTGAAATATTCATTGGATGAGAAAGAAAAATTAATTCAAAGTTTGAAGAAGAAATTGAAAATGCCTGCTACAGAGCATCCACAGACAACAGAATTGGTTCCTCTAGAATAGGAAAAGGAAACACTTCATCAAGAGACACTGGGCTACAAGGCCAGTGTGTTGTAGCTATAACAAGAAAAGGTGAAATGGTCACAAGAGAAAACATAATTGCTAATCAAGGCTGTGGTTTCATATCCTATTGAAGAAATTGGGTCAAACACTAAAGGACTTGTCAAGGCTATGTCACAAGTTAGCTTGAAAGAAGGAGAAATCAAAGGGATGAAAGGAAGCATAGAGAAATTGAAGCAGGAATTGCATGCAAAGGATGAAAGGATAGCTCAATTTCAAAAGGAGAATGAAGTCTTGCAAGAGAGAATAAATAAATTGAAAGCAAGGTTAAGAGGCAAAGGTCTATTGTAGGGGGCCAAGCATATCATCTAGGACTCTATAGTTGTTGAAGCTGCCAAATTCAGATCACATATAAATTTCATTAATGATAAATATAGCATATCCATTACAACCATAAGTAGGTGCACTAATGTGAATGAAAATTTAGCAAAGAAATCATCAGAATGGGCCCAGAACGCCATAAATCTACTCAAATTTGTTCCTATTGTAGACCTTCATACTATTGGATTTAAAGATAGAACTACATTGATTATCTGGGCCCAGAGGGTTATTGCTAAACATAACCTGTTGAAATCATTCCAAACTAAAACAACACAGATGGAAAAGAGTGTACAATAGTTCAAAGATTTATTTGAAGAATTGCTTACCAAAGGTCTTCCACCATTTTTGGATGGCAAGGGAAAATTGTATGATCATGAAGAATACAATGCTCATTTGACTCTGTGTAGAATGGATCATTCTAAGTTTGAAACCCTAGAGGAAAATATGAAAGGAGCTACTTTAGTTGAGCATCTGATTACAAACTTTGAAATTATGAATTAGTTCAAAGAAATCAAGCTTGGACCACCAGTCATGTCATATGCTTCTTGCATTGACTTGGAGATTCAGATAAAGGAAGTGATAGATTATGATATTCCTTCTGAATTGCAATGGAAGGAAATAGTCTTGCTGTTTAAGACAAAATGCATTTTTCCAGGGCCCAGTAAATGATGTCCATATGTCAATGAAAGACAACGAATCACATGAAGGGTCGAGACATATTGATGCAAAACCCCTACCTTGGCAAGGTCCACTGACTTCCTGGTCACTAGATCGTTCAAATCTACGAGTTGGAACAAATCTTTGATTCCCTACTAGAATCCCATGAAAAACTCCACAGGTCCTTTTATGAAACTCGCCCTGTGTGACTAAACAACAAGCGTGAGCCTCACCTCCACACGACCACGGGCTATGATTTCACGCTTATTCAAAAGGTGTTTTGGGACTTCGCATGTCGGGACTTTACGTGTGAGTCGAACCCTATCCTCATGATTTTTGAAATCCCAATAGGGTCCTAGAACTTGCTAGCTCCTCCCTTATCTCCCGTCCATGTGACCATTCACCATGACCACAGACTTTACGTATGAGCCAACCCTGACTCCCCAACTCCCGAAACTCTAAAAAGGGCTTAACAGATGTTGTCTCCTTTCCTTATCTCCACTCATATGACCATTCACCATGACCTGGGGCCCATCCTTTGAGCACGTCGGGATTTCACATGTTAGGAACTCCAGATGTGATTCACCTCCGTTCTCCCAACTCCTGAAATTATTATATTTCAGAGCGCTAAATCAACTATCACGGTTCTCTCACGATCTGACGGCTCAGATCTATTCCTTCTTGTATCAGTAATTCTTGTTTCGTGAAGTAAAAACACCTTTCACCTTAGATCTTCCGATCCCCAAAATTCTGAAATTATGTCTGGACAATCAACAGTCCAGATATCTCCTTGATCAATGGCTTGGATATTTTCATGAGTTTGTGTTTCACGAGTTCTCACAAATTTTCCCTTTGACTTTTCCCTCCTGCGGGTCAGTGAAATGTTGATCGAATACCACCTGTCTTCTGACGATGGACGATCAAAATGATTTCGGGACTTCGCGACTTTGCAAGTCGGATCTCTTCATGTGCACTCTAAAGAAATAAACCTCGTGCACTTCCTCTGGATCCAACGACTATTGATCCACACGCTTTTAGATCAGACGTCTCACGCTTGATCAATCAGATGGTTGAGATTCCACCCCAATGTTCCGGGGCTCTGGAATTCAGGAATATCAAGTTTCAAACTGCTCTCCCTCCTGAGCTTACAACAACCAATGGTTGTGATTACTCTTGGCGGTACAACGCTTGGTCTTCACCTCCAGTGATCTGATGGTCATATCTATCTCGTTGATCGGATGGTCTAGATTCTATTCCGGGGTTCCAGACTCTAGGAATCTCAAGTTTCAACTCCGATAACTTCTCTCTCCTCTGTACATGAAGTGTTAAAACTCATGCACCTCCTTCTGATCCAACGGTTGTTGATATTCTTCCCTATGATCCAATGATCATGTTGGTTCTTCCTCCTGAGCTTCTGATATCTCTCCACCTTGGAAGATTTATCCCCTTGCAAAGGTTCCAAACCTTTGTTCTCTGAATAATCTGTCTCTGGAACCTTGTCAACACTTGTGAAAAATGTTATCTCTTCTGAGCTTCTATCCTTGAAAGGGTTTTTTTCTCCCCTGCACACCTTGCATTCTCAAGATTTTGAATAACTCAGTTTGAAGTATTTTCTTGAAAAGAAAGTGCTTCTCGCCCACCTGACATTCTTTTGCGTTGGTTCTTCGAAGGTTGTTGGCTTATAGACACTTCACACTTTGCGCCTGGTATGAGTTTCTCTGATTCTCTTTGAACTTCTATGAGTCAATCTGAGACTCATTCGATGCACTCCTTGTGTTCACGATGCACACCTTGCATACAAGCATCAAAAGAGAAACAATTGAAACTCATCCAATTTCGTCATGAACTCATACTGTCAGTCTCTTGAACAATAATACATGAACGAACTGTAATAAATCATACACACACAAAATAACATCCATTCAATTACACATGAAATGAACACAGTCCAAGGATTTGGGACAATTTCCATTTGTTCTATTCATTCATGAAAAACAAAATACATAGTGTTTTTTCTACTCTATTCTACTCTATTGATCTCTCTATTCTATCTATCCATCCTATTCTTGTTATCTATTTCAATACAACCATGAAAAGATATCTAAGGACCGGCTCCACAAGCTCTCTCGTCCTATTATGAAATCTATCATTTCAAATTCAAATATATTACCTACTCTGTCCTATTAAAATAACTATTAGTTATTTCCATATAGATTCGACACTCCATATCTGCAGTTTCTTACAGTCCTACCAGACTTTACAAACAAGTTACAGTTTAAAATGTTGTTTAAAAAAATATCTCAACAACCGATTTAATTCTGAGTTAAATGATTGATTTGAAACTCTGGCATTGTTGAGATGTCATTCGCCTTCCTCCACGCATGCGATGTTGACTTTGAAGGTGATTCTCCTGCATCATACTCCTCTAGTTAAAAAATTTCATGGACTCCTGTCCATGAGCTCCTACACTGTCTTTCCATGCTTCAAAATATCAGGTTCTGTGACCCAACTTGCATCTTCCATTGGATGATATTTCCACTTCACCGAGTATTCAGGATATGTCTTCCTCCTAGTTTTCTTTCCATCCCTTTGTTCAATGATTTTCTCCATCTGATGTTTTTCTACCGTGAGAAATTGCTCTTCCCACTGAGTTTATTTTTGATCATCTGATTCTCCTACTTCATCTCTCCTGTAAGGATACAGCTCTGCAACATTGAATATCGACGATATCCCAACATTGTCTGGAAACTCAATATCATAAGCATTGGCTATGAATTTTCTAGGAATTCTGCATGGTCCTATCATTTTCATCTTTAACTTGTTGTATGTTCCCCTTGGGAACCTCTCTTTTCTCAAATGAGCTAAAAATTCATCTCCAACTTCAAATTTTACTTCTCTCCTCTTTTGATCAACTCTGCTCTTATATTTTTGGCTACTGTCCTGTAGCTTCTCTATGAATTTGTCATGAAGTTTTTGCATCTATGTCACAAAATCCTTTTCTCCATCACTTATGAACTCATATTGATTCAAATCTCTCAACTCTGTAATCCCTCTTGGTTGCATACCATACACAATTTCAAACATACTTTTTCCTGTGCTCCTGTTCATTGAATTGTTGAATGCAAATTATGCTTTTGCCAGAATATGATCTCATTGCTGACCTTGATCAGTGACTAAAATTCTCAACACGTTTCCAAGACTCATGTTTACTACTTTAGTCTATCCATTTGTCTGAGGGTGATATGCTAAACTAAAGGACAAGTTCATCCCCAGCCTCTTCCATAGAGTCCTCCAAAAGTGTCCTACAAATTTGGTGTCTTTGTATTAAACTATGCTCCTCGACAATCCATGTAGTCTCACTACTTCTCTGAAAAACAAATTGGCAATGTGTGTGGCATCACGTGTTTTCTAGCATGGTATGAAATGTGCCATTTTTGAGAATATGTCCACTACAACAAATATGAAATCACTCCCTTTTTTTGTTCTAGTCAATCCCAAAACAAAATCCATATTGATTGCATCCCACGAACTTTCTGGAATTGGCAATGGATGATACAAACCAGTGTTTTGTTGTCTTCCTTTTTCATACTGACAAATTATGCATTTGTTCACAAAAAATTTCACTTATGCTCTCATGCTCGACCAATAATACAAATTTATCAGCTGCACAAATGTCTTATCATGACCAAAATGTCCATCTAAACCTCCACTATGTTTTTCTTTCAGTAGGTTTTCTCTCATTGAGCACTTCGTAATGCATAATTGGCTTCCCTTGAACAGTAATCCATCCTGGGTCAAATGTTTAGTCCATGGGATTTTGTCTCCCAACAAAGGATTCTTGAATGCCTCATAAGCTTCTTTAAAATCTTCATCTTCTTTATACATCTCCTTGAGGTGTTTGAACCCCAAGGTCTCCACCTGGAATTCTTCTACAATCAAACTCCTCTTGCTCAAAGCATCTATGACTTTGTTAGCAGTTCCAACAATGTGTTTAACAATGAAAGTAAAATTATTCATAAATTCTACCCATTTTGCATGTTTTTGATTCAACTTTTCTTGCCTAGTAATAAATTGCAAAGCTTGATTATCACTGTAAAAGACAAGTTCTTTAGGAATTAGATATTTCCTCCATTTTTTCAAAGATTGAATCACTGCATAAAATTCCTTGTCATACATGGAATAATTTTTCTTGGCATCATTCAGTTTCTCACTGAAATAAGAAACTGGCCTATTGTCCTGACTCAATACTATTCCAATAACTAATCCACTTCCATCACATCTCACCTGAAATGTTTTTCCAAAATCCGGTAAGACCATAATTGGTTGCTCTATGATTTTCTCCTTCAACACTTTGAAACTTTTTTCAACTTCCTCTGTCCAACTGAAGGACTTGTGTATATTCTTCATAGTGTCCAGCATGGGTGCACATATGCCACTGAAATATCTGATAAATTTTCTATAAAATCTTGCTAACCCATGAAAAATTCTTACTTCAAATATATTTCTCGGCGACGACCATTCTCTAATTGCTCTCACTTTTTATGGGTCCATATTCAATTCATTTGAAGAGATTATGAAACCCAGATATATGAGCTCCTTCTTCATAAAATAACTCTTCTTCATATTTGTCATCAATTTCTCTTGCTACAACCTTTCCATCACTGATATCAAATGTCTTAAGTGTTCTTCCTTTGTCTTGTTGAAGATTAGTATGTCATCCAGATATACTATAACAAATTTTCCTATGAAGTCTTTCAACACTTCATTCATCAATCTCATAAATTTGCTTGGTGCATTTGTCAACTGAAATGAAATGACCAACCATTCAAACAATCCTTCATTTGTATTGAATGTTGTTTTCCATTCATCTCCCTCTCTCATTCGTATTTGATGATATCCGATCTTAAGTCTATCTTGGAAAAATAGCCTGCTCCACTCAAACAATGCATCAAATCATCCATCCTCGGTAAAGGTAATCTGTATCTAATGGTTATCTTGTTGATGTCTTGGTAATATGTACACATCCTCCATCCTCCATCTTTCTTTGGGCTTAATACAGTTGATACTGCGCATGGGCTTAAGCTTTCCCTGACTAACCCTTTATCCAACAACTCCTGGACTTGATTTTTGACCTCCTAATTCTCTCTAGGTGTTAACCTATAAGCTACTTTGTTTGGTAAACTATCTCCTGGAATAAGGTCAATATGATGGATTATACTCCTAATGGGTGGCAATGAGTGTGGTAACTCATCCACGACTATATCACCAAAGTTTTCTAACAGTTTTTGGATTTATACATGCAAGTCTTCTACATAAGTATCCGTAAGGATAACTCTAGGCTTCCTCACTACATCAAACTGCATTTCTTTCTTCTTTTTGAATTCATTCAAGAGCTCCTTCCCACTCATGAGAAGTATTGTTGAACTAGATTTTGTCTTTTTCTCTTTGTCTTATATGGGTAACAACATATGTGTTCTACCATTCGTTTCTAGGGTATAGGTATTCTTCCTTCCATCATGAATAACTTTTCAGTCTTACTGCCACAGACTCCCCAATAAAATATGACAAACATCCATAGGAATTACATCACATAATATTTCATCTTTGTAACCTCCTATTTTAAATTCAACTTGGCATTGTTGACTTACCATGACTTGATGTCCTTTCTGTAACCACGATACCTTGTATGGTTTTGGATGTGCATTTGTCTTTAGCTCCATCTTTTCCACCATATTCATGGATACTAGATTATCAATTCTACCACTGTCTATGATCACCTTGCAAACTTTGTCTTTCCACTTGCAAGCAGTTCTGAACAGGCTTGTTCGATGAACTGGTTCCTTTGGTTCCTTTTCTGGTTTAAGAAGGATCTTCCTCATCATGAGGTTTCTTCCTTCTTCTGTTGCTTCTTCTTCCACATGTTTTTGTTCTTCAACAATGTGTGCTTATTCTCCTTCTCTTTTCCTTTCAAGACATTCCCAAGATTTATGTACTTCGTTTCCATAGGTATAACATTTAACCACGCCTCCTTTGGCTCTTCCTCTTCCTCTACCTCTGGAAAAAGAAATTCTTCCTCCATGTTGTTCTTATTTATAACTTCCACCTTTCTCATGGTGACTATGTTGTTTGTTATCTTCAGGCTTCAACTTCTGGAACTTATCTTTGTTGGTCCCCTTGCCTCTGCTTGAATTTCCTCCTGTGCTTCATTGGATTTTCTTTATGGCCAATTTTTCTTCATCTTTCAAGGTTGCTTGATAAGAATACTCAAATTTACTAACAGACATCATGCTGATATCCTCTTGGATTTCATATCTCGGCCCATTGATATATCTGGTTGTCTTTTCATCTTCATTCTCTTTTTGTCCAACCCTGATGTTAGTCATAAAAATTCTTCAGTGTAGTCCTTCAATGATAAACCCCTCTGTTTCAGGTTCTGCAATCTTCTGTAAATATTGATTTGGTAATACTTTGAGATAAATTTGGATTTCATCTTAGCTACCATCCTATCCCAGTTTTTGATTTTCTACTTACCATTTCTCCCACGTTCGGCTTACAATTCATCCCACCATAGTGTTGCATGACCTTTCTGTCTTTTCCCTGCATTCTTCACCATCTTATCTTCTTTGATATCTTTGCAATAGAAGTATCTTTCCATAGTGCATACCCAATCTAAAAATTCTTCAACTTCCAAATTTCCTTCGTACATAGGTACCTCTATTCTTACTCTAGGTCCTATCTTTGAAACAACTTTTATCAAGCGATCTTGTGCAACATCCTATGCTACATTTTCTTTGCCCTCTGCTTCTTCTCTCTCAGCTTCAATTACATCACCAACGTCTGGTCCTCTTCTCCATGATGTCTCCATGGCATCTAATCTCATTCAGAGTCGCCTCATCTCTTCTTCCATTTCTGCATTCGCTCTGCGCCTTCTGAGTGGCATGATTTCACTGCATCACCTACAAATAGAAACAAAAATTTCTTTGATACCACAAATGATACCAACTTTCCCCCTTTCTCCTTTTGTCTTCTTTCTGCAAACAAATTTAAAATTATCTTTGATACCACCTGATGCATAACCCCTACCTTGGTAGGGTCCGCTGACCTCCCGGTCACTGGATCGTTCAAATCTACGAGCTGGAACAACTCTTTGATTCCCTACTGGAATCCCATGAAAAACTCCACAGGTCCTTTTATGAAACTCACTCTTCTTGACTAAACACCAAGTGCAATCCTCACCTCCACATGACCACAGAATGTGACCGCACACTTATTCAAAAGGTGTTTCAGGACTTTGCATGTCAAGACTTTACATGTGAGCCAAACCCGATCCTCACAATTTTCGAAATCCTAATAGGGGCCTAGCACTTGCTAGCTCCTCCCTTAGCTCTTGTCCATGTGACCATTCACCATGAACACATAATTAACAAAAAGTGCATCGCGGTTAATGATTTCAGGGCTTCTACATATGAGCCAACCCTAACTCCCTGACTCCTGAAACTCTAAAAAGAGTTGAACAGATGTTAGCTCCTTTCCTTATCTCCGCTCATATGACTATTTTCCATGAACTGGGGCTCATCCTTTGAGTGCGTCGGGGTTTCGCATGTCAGGAACTCTCAATGCAATTCACCTCCATTCTCCCGACTCCCGAAATATCGATATTTCAGAGTGCCAAATCAACAATCACGGTTCTCTTGCAATCTGACGACTCAGATCTATTGCTTCTTGTATCCAAGGTAGTAGCCCATTCCCTTTTCCTAAATTCTGGCTATAGGCATTCCTAACTAACCACAAACTTCACTCTTGCCTGACTAACTCAAGAGGGTTACCTTCCCCTCACTCCGTTCTGGTTATCGCAACCACCATTTTATTCTCTCAAGCATACCTTACTAAAAGGAGGGTAAGGGTCGATCCTTGTCCATTCTGATTCTTTGCCTGAGAATTTGCGTTTCATGAAGTTGAAAAACCTTTCACCTTAGATCCTCTGATCCCTGAAATTCTGAAATTCTCTCTGGACAATCAACAATCTAGATCTCTCCTCGATCGATGACTTGGATATTTTCGTGAGTTCACATTTCGTGAATTCCCACAAATTTTCCCTTTGACTTTTCCCTTCTACAGGTTAGCGAAATGTTGATTGGCTGCCATCTGTCTTCTGATGATGGATGATCCAAATGATTTTGGGACTTTGCAACTTTGCAAGATGACTCTCCTCCTGTGCACTCTAAAGGACTAAACCTCATGCACTTCCTCTAGATCCAACGGTTGTTGATCTGCACGCTTCCAGATTTGACTACTCACGCTTGATCAATTAGATGGTTGAGATTCAACCCTGACATTATGGGGCTTTGGACTTTAGGAATCTCAAGTTTCAAACCAGTCTCCCTCCTAAGCTTACAGCAACCAACGGCTACGATTCCTCCTTGTGGTCCAATGCTTGGTATTCCCCTCCAGTGATCTGACGGTTTAGATCTATCCTGCTGATCGGATGGTCAAGATTATATTATGGGGTTCCAGACTCTAGGAATCTCAGGTTTCAACTCTGATAGATTCTCTCTCCTCTGTACGCGAAGTGTTAAAACTCACGCACCTCCTTATGATCCAACAGTTTTCTATCTTCTTCCCTATGATCCAACGATGAAGATCATTCTTCCTCCTGAGCTTCTGATATCTCCCCACCTTGGAAGATTATCCTCTTTGAAAGGTTCCAAATATTTTTTCTCCAACAAATCTATCCCTAGAAACTCATCAACACTTGTGAAAAGTGTTATCTCTTCTAATCTTCTATCCTTGAAAGGGTTTTGATCTCCCCTGCACACCTTGCACTCTTGGGATTTTGAATAACTCAGTTTGAAGTATTTTCTTGAAAAGAAAGTGCTTCTCACCCACCTGGCATTCTTCTGCACTGGTTCTTCGAAGCTTATTGGTTTCTAAACACTGTTCACACTTTGCACCTGCTATGAGTTTCTTTGATTCTCTCTGAACTTTGCTGAGTCAATTCGAGATTGATTCGATGCTCTCCTTGCATTCAAGATGCACACCTTACATACAAGCATCATAAGAGAAACAATTGAAACTCATCCAGTTTCGTAATGAACTCATATAGTCATTCTATCAAATAGTCATACATGAATGAATTGTAATAAATCATACACACACAGAATAAAATTCATTCAATCACACATGAAATGAACACAGTCCAAGGATTTGCGACAATTTATGTTTGTTCTATTCATTCATGAAAAAAAAAAATACATAGTGTTTTTGCTACTCTATTCTTCTCTATTGATCTCTCTATTCTGTCTATCCATTCTATTCTTGTTATCTGTTACAATACAACAATGAAAAACTATCTAAGGACCAGCTCCATGAGATCTCTCGTCCTGTTCTGAAATCTATCATTTCAAATTCAAAGCTATTACCTACTCTATCCTATTACAATAACTATTAGTTATTGACAGATAGAGTCAACACTCCATATCTTTAGTTTCTTATAGTCCTTCCAAACTTTACAAAAAAGTTATAGTTTAAAATGCTATTTACAAAAATATCTCAACAACCGATTTAATTCTGAGTTAAATGATTGATTTGAAACTCTAGAATTGTTGAGATGTCATTTGTCTGCCTCCATGCATGCACTATTGACTTTGAAGGTGATGCTCCTGCATCACATATTCAGAGGGTGAAGAAAGGGACCGAAACGCTAGAGGATCCAGAATCCGGATCAAGAAATGTTTTCTTGCCAATCATTGCAATCAGTTTCAAAACCGAAATGTTTTCTTACTTATCATTGTAATCGGCTTCAAAATTGAAACATTTCTTTCTGATCATTGTAATCGATTTCAAACTAAAGGAACTCATCTTGTATAAATATTAGGAGTTCTAAAGGTATTAGGGGTTGGAAGAAGTGCAAGAGCATGATTTTATCTATTTGGAACTTGAATGTAATTTTCTAAATCTGAATAGAATGCACATGTAGATGTCCTGAATTTTCCACAAAATGATTTTAATGGTGGTGGTTTTAGATTCATCTTCTTTCTTCATATGTATTTCCTGTTTTCTTGATTCCATTTTCACTGTCTTCTGTTTAAATTGGATAGTTAAAGGCCTAGAATTCATCTTGTGATTCTCTCAACTTAAGCAATTTAAATTGTGTTAAGTTCCTCCTAACTAAGTCAGAATTCATTCTATTTAATGCTCTAATGCAGTTATATGTTTTTCCTTTCTTCTTACACTCTGCAAATTACAATTTATAACTCAGATTCATCACCTCATTTAGCCTTTATCCTCTGGAGAGTTCTACCTACCAGTCATTGCTTCCATTTTTTTTCATAAGTTTGACTCCATAGCCTTAAGTTCCCCTTCCCTTCCTTGCTATCGAAATCATAAAAAACCCTTCAAAGCAACAAAATATAGCCATCAACTTGTTAAAGAAAACTCATATGTTAAAGACCAAGTGACATGAGAGAGCCCTCTCTAAGCTGCATAGGCTAGTACCCAACTCTAAAGTGGTTTATAGGTTACCTTTGTCATTTTTTTTCTCAGCCAGAACAAATTTACAGAGTGCTAACAAGGTCGAGCTATGAGGTTGTTCAATTTCTATCGGCAATGTTGGAGGGAAATCCTCCAATGTACATTGAGGGAGTTAATGTTAACTCCTTTGATGCACATCGGGGGATTTTCAATTAACTTTCCAGGAAAAAAAAATTAAATTGAATTTTTCAAAAGCGTTTCAATTTAAAAGACAATGACTTAGTTAAAAAAGGATCTTGAAGGTCATGTTTTAGAGCACGGGGAGAATCTAGTGCGAAGAAGGGAGTTGAAGAGTGTTCAAAGAAAAAAACTATAAGGGGCTCCATTTTCTTGGAAGGATATTTCAAATAGACTATATGAAAATGGAGGGTTGTATTTCCTGACACGACACATACCAACCTCCATCACTTTATTCTTTGTAATCATTTGTTTCATCTACCATTACTTAGTTTCCCTTCTCTATAGCCATGGGTTAAGAAACTTACCTTACCCTTTTATGCATACTCATGGAATTCTTTACATGTTGGTTTGTTCCATGCTTCTTATTCATGTCATTGTTACTTGGTTGTACACAATACTAGATGCAATGATCACGATTCTTGCAACGCTATTTTTTACATGATGGTAGATTCTTCCATAGCCTTGCTAAATATTATCTTGTGTTATATAATATTCAAATCCAATAACTAGGAGCTCCTATCGCTCCTTATACATTTCACCATTTCTTTGCTTCATACAGTATTTATCTACAATGACTAGGTACTTCTCTCGCTCTTCATCTATAATCTAAATTGCACTAATTAATTACAATAGATATGATGTATGTTTTCTCTCTTTATTTTTCAAGACACCAACTTCTTGGTTCTTTTATTCTTCATGATTGAACCTAGAATCAGATCTACAACAACAATTAACAATATTCATTCATGGAATTGGACTATATTTTTAATAGATCTTGACATAACACTCTCCTTGAGTGTCCCTACTCATCAACAACGCTATCTTGTTATTAAGAACTCAACCCCCTTTTTCACTATCATGTTGTTGCACCTCCAAATGTGCCTCAATGACACTGCATAGGCACCATCATGAAGTATATCTATCCTTCCTTGCTCAGTATTCACATCTTGTATGTACCTATATCATCCTAAGATCTTTTTCCAAAAGTAAAATTACTTTGGAGAGCTATTTTTCCAAAAGTAATATTTCTTTGGAAATCTTCCACATTTAACAATTGCATTGTTCATTCAAGCTCAAAGATCCCGTTCCTTCAACCTTATGAAACAAAGAGATGCATATTTTGAAAAATTAGACCTTCTATCATGTTATCTTTTAAATTACCTCTCCAACAAATATAACCATACTCAATTCTAATATCTAAGTTTAAAGTTACAACTCTCTAAATTTTCCATTTTTGCCCAATTTGTTCTCTTTTCTCACTAGTACCATAAAGGTCGAAGACCAACTTCTGCCATATGTAGAAGAAAATATGGAAAGAACGAAGATTTGTTTTATATCATGTGTAGATAATAATCCTAATTGTGAATTCACAGCGACTTTTAAATTAGTGATCTGATGCACCATTCATTTTTTGTAGTAATATGGAATTATCAACTTTGCCCTTTTTCTGTTTTTCCAAACTCATTTTTTGGCCAAAAATGATATCTTCCAAACAAAGAAAAATTGGAAAAACTTCAGTAAGACAAATTCAACTGGATTATTGAGGAAATAAAATGTCGACTATGAAATGTTTTCTATATTAGTGATGTTGGGCCTCTTTTCCTCCCGTGAATATTCCAAAAATCACTAAAATGTCCTAGAGTAGTGTATTTTATCCTTTTATTCATATCCATTCCAAACCCTTTGGTATTTGGCCAAATTCTACACTGGGTTTCTTTGTGTCTACCCCTATTCCTTATTGTCCATATTTCATTATCAACAAGGCCTTTTTTAGTGAGTACCAACCTGTTCTTTGAAAACCATATGCATTTTATAGAAATTTGGAGGAAATCACTCTCATTGGTGATTTTATGGCCATCCTCATTGAATATTGACACCTAAAATTTCACCTGGTTCTAACTTAAACTTCTCATGTTATGGCCCAAATAATATTTTGGCTCCATACTTTAAAAAAAAAAATATTATTTTCCTAATATGTCATCCTTGCTTAAATGGCATGACACATGTTTTATGATGTGGCACTGGTTTCTATATGTCATCCTATGACATCACCATGTCATATTGTATTTCCTCCTAAATTACAATGTTAGGTCTCCATGGAACCTCTCTTACCTTTATCCCACTTACTTTATTAACTTTATTATTATTATTATTATTAATTAATCATGAGCCACCTATACCCCTATGTCATTATCCTCCACTTGGCACACTTTCATTGATCAATGTGACAAGAGGGGTCCCAATTCTATCCTCGTGTTCTCACTTGGTGCATGATTATTGATTAAGGTTACTGGTAGGGGTCCCATATCTAACATCCATCTATTGGAACACTTGTCTCCCCACCCACGATCAATATATACAATTTAGATTGGTTGCAGAGACATAACATGTTGGTAATTAAAATGCCCCTTGGCCTCTACAATATGCCTACTTCCTAAGGGACATGCATTTACTTGATAGAAATTATGGAGCAAAAAATCATGTTTAGAAAACACCTCATGAGCCTACATAAACTTCTTACCACTTTTTTCAATGGTACCTACCTCCATCACCATGGACTTGACCCCGTGGGCTACCACCTCCACCCAAACTCCACCTAACACATTATTATTGGATGATATGATGGGGTGGATCACATCTTGATCATCCATCCTTGGTATGAATTTTATTATGCCCTTGATCTAGATTGATGGTATAGATCAATTGTGGAGGTTAAACATGTAGTTATTTAAAGTTCCCTCTACTCTCCACAACCACTTACCACCTGGAGGAAATGTGTCACCTCGATAGTGATTGTGGAGACATTTCAACATTTAAAAATATTTCTCCACTTGCCTCCGCAAACCACCCTTTCCGACCTAGTTTCCTTCACCACTATGGACCCTACCTTGTGGATGCCACCTATGCACCTTGACTCCACATGACACCACCTAGAACCTCCATTTCATCCTACCATTCCACAACACTAGTATGAGTTCCATGTAATATGTACAGTCCATGATCAGAGAATTCTTTCGGATTAAAAAAAACCTATGTGATTAATCCGAAAGAATTATCTGATTAAAACAATGGTCGCAAAAGCCTTACAATAGAAATGTACAGTCCATGTCAGATGTATGGGTCCACATAATTCAATTAATTCTCTCTCTCTCTCTCTCTCTCTTTCTCTCTCTCTCTCTCTCTNTATATATATATATCTATATATATATATATATAGATATATATAGATATAGATATAGATATAGATATCCCAAAAATTTATGTCCATCATGAATCCTCTAGAATTGGATTCCCTGGCCAAATTTCATCCCTATACCATCCAAATTCGATGTTGTTTTGCCAATTCACCTTTGGATTTCATCCAAAATTGGGGTTTTCTCCAAATTTTGAGTTTTTCCCCAAATTTTACATAGGAAAAACTATTCATTTGCAATTTCATCCACCAAACTTCAATTCCTACCATATCCTTTGTCAATACATTATGCATGCAATTTCAAAGCCATGAAAACTAAATTACAACTCTATATATGTTGTGGGTGGGAAATAAGAGATTTAAGAGATTTATTTACAGCTTCCACCTAACCATTCGCTTGGGAGTAATAAGGTGATGAATGTTATTGCCTCAACCCAAGATTTTATGTTAACTCGGTCATCATTTTGTTCTAAAACTGACTCTCGTGGTCAGTGATAATATCTCTCAGGACGTCGAAACTTGCTATTATATGGTTGAACAAAAAGAGAGTTGGTGTCTCCCCTTCATATTTGAATGTTGGCATAGCTTCGACCCACTTGGTGAAGTATTCTACTGCTACGATGATATAGAGGTGCCCCCTTGCTGAAGGGGGGTTACATGTAGTGTAATCAATCCCCCATTTAGTGAAGGGACCAACGGTAATAATGGGAAACATGGGAGAGGGGTGTGCCCTCATATTCAGAGAGAATATCTGACACAGGTGACACTTCTTGACTAGTTCAACATAATCTTTGATTAATGTCGTCCAGAAGTAACTGGCTCTTAGAATATTTTGGGTTGTTTCCAACCAAAACAATTGACCGCCACATGCTCTAGTGTGGCAATCGTTAAGCATGATTTCCGCTTCTTCATGAGTGAGACATCAGCGAAGGATGCAGTCTACACCTCGATGATACAAAGTGTCCTCAAGTATGAGATAGTTATTAGCCTGATGGTGTATACGGTGATGCTCATCACGAGAAGCAGAGGTGAGACACTTCAAATTCTATAGATAGACAAGCACATCTCCATACCAAGGGTCAGAAGATGCAATAAAAAACGTGTCACCTTTGATAGGAGACTCATCGGGTATAACATCACCTGATTCGACCGAAAGTTCTCATGTGAGTTCCGTGAATACCAACGACTTTTTGGATTTCGCGGAAACGAATTCCAAGTCGAATTCCTGGAGGATAACTATCCATCTACTAATTTTTCCATCGATGACTCATCGTGTGAATACGTATTGAAATGGATTCACGATGGCAATGACGGTGGTCTTGCAGAACAAAATATAATGACAGAACCATTGGACGGCATGAACTGCTGCCAACACAAGTTTTTCAATATGGGAATAATTGAGTTACAGTCCAACTAGGCCTCAACTTAGGTAATAAATCACGTATTCTGAGAGTAAATCATCCTTCTGAACTAATACCATACTGATGGTCGACTGTGCAATGGCCAAATATAATAGGAAATCTTTATTATAATTGGGAGGCCGAAGCAGAGGGGTTGATATGAGGGAACTTTTCAAAGAAGCGAAAGAGCATTGAGTAGCTTCATCCCAATGAAAAGTAATGTCCTTCTTCAATAAACGCATAAAACCCTTTGTGATCTCAGCATAGTTTGCGATGAAATGTCGTAGAAATTTGCTTTTCCCTACAAACTCTGAAGCTGAGGTATGGTGCACGGGGGAGGCAATTGAACTATTGCCTTAACCTTGAGAGGATTGACCATGATCCCTATTGTTGAAATGATGAAACCTAACAGACAACCTGATGTGACACAAAAACTACACTTGTTTTGATTCAAGCGGATTTGGTAGTAGTGACACCATTCAAGGATAAGTCGGAGGTGTTATGGATAATCAGTTCTCTTACGATATCGTGATGCTAAATCATCAAGATAAGCCTTTACTATATGTTTGAGGTCGTGGAAAGAAAAATAAATGGCCCGCTGAAACATAGCTCCAACATTTTTCAGACCAAAAGGCATCTTACGATAAGTGAATGTACCCCATGGAAAGATGAAAGCAGTTTTGTGTTGTTCTTTGGGTTTGATTTGTATCTGATTGTATCCTGAAAAACCATCCATGAATGAAAAGGCCTCACATCGTGCGCATTCATCGACTATCTGGTCAATAAATGGCGTGGGGAAATTATCTTTTGGGCAGGCCTTGTTTAGATCATGGAAGTCCGTGCATGCGTGAATCGTACCCCATTTTTTATTGACTGGCACGAGATTCAACACCCATTGATTCTATTGTATGGGGTAGATGAAACTAGCTTTAAGTAGTTTCTCTACTTCAACCTTGATAGTTGTTTCTTTCCTAGGATTGACCGGATGAAGCTTCTACCGGACTAGCTTGACATCAGGATAAGTCGTGATTTCATGTTTGAAAATTCTTGGGTCTATGCCTAGCATTTCCTCGTAATACCAGGAAAACACATCGTGGAATTATTTAAATAAATCTGTGTAGATTTGAATCTCCTCTAGGAGCAGTCCGCTCCGACAAAGATATTATCCACGATGCCAGGGGTTCTGGAGATGTCAATAGGTATCTCTTCATCTATTGTTTCCATATTTCCTTCAGCATAAACCACGTGTGTTGCCAAAGGATTGATAGGACAATATTTATATCCATTCATGGTTAGAGTGAATTCTCCTGCTTCAATTCATCTTAACTCTGGGAGGAAGTAAGATCTATGATGAAAATCATCCCAAGGTCTATCAGGACTAGTCATTGCCTCAATAATCGCTTCATCTGAAGGAAAGACTAAGTCTAAAGTATTTGTATCAGCAAGGGAACCTTGAGACCAAATAGGCTCGAGCATCGGATCTAACTCTTGTGCTGGAGTCGGATCGGGGTCGACAGAAGCTCATTGAATGATCAAGTATGTGACTTCTGCCATGGAAAAAGGCATGGCCATGCCATGGTGCTCTATCCCTTCCATCGTAGTAGATGGGGAAGGAAGGGTACACAAATCATGAAAGTACATCATGAGAAACGATAATATTTAAAAAATTTCAGCCCGACGTTGGTCACGGAAAGCCGTCATATAATGGAAATTGATGGTAGAAGGTGGGTAATCAAAATTACCCATCAATGATGGGCACAAACCAACCTAGACATTGACGATTCCAGGCTGGGGGTTATCAATCATCAGAACCATGGAGACTCTCGATGAAGGGTCGGGATGGGAGAAGGATAATTGATCAATGGTCACAATCTGGACCTTGTGAGGAAACAACAAGACCCAAAACACTGTCGCAACCACTGCTTGCATAGAATAGGTCCAAATCCTTCCTAACAAAATATTGTAGTCAAGGGACGCATCAACCACTTCAACTTTGACACACACAGTTTTTCCCCCTAACTGCACGGGGAAAGAGGGGATGATTCCATGTGGTCAGAAAAAATGACCGTCAATAGCTATAAGTAGAGTAGGTGAAAGAGACAAAATGGGTTGGCTATGGCCTTCCAACACACTAAAGACATCATGCATATCGAGGTACCCTCATCGACCATTGTACAAAAAATATTCTGGGTAAACGTTTTCATGGTATAAGCCACTACTATCTAAAAAGCGATGTGGTAAGGAAGATGAGGTTTTATATCAAAGGTATCAAGCATGATCGTTCCCGGGTTACAAGTCTCAGCAGAGCCTAAGGCAACTAACAGGGCCTTTCTCTGGGAAGGGAAACTCTGGAGGATTTCCAAATAAGACATCGCACAAGGGGTTTGTGATAAATCCTCCACCACAGAGTAGTTTGGGGTGGCCCTTGAGTTTGGGTTGTAAGAAGCTTTATTGAATGCACCTTTGGGGATCTGTGTCATTGTTTCACCCAATGTATTCTCAATCTGAAGAGGAAGAGGTGGGTTTTCGACTTATTTACCCTTTTCAGAGGTGCCTGGATTTTCGTAATCATGTGCTCTAGTCGTTATATAGGCATCACCTTTCATCATATACACGTTTGTGGATGAAGGATTACTTGAAGATGGAGGGGGTCCTTGACTACCCCCTTCTACACTCGAGGAGGCTTGAGTTATATTTTTCCCATGTGGGAACGGGTTCGTTAACACGACAGGCTGTTGATGTGCCAATAACTTTTGGGCCTCTGCAAATTGAGGGCACTGATGGGTCAGGTGGTCTTCCTTACAAAGATTACAAGGATACTTTGATTTCTTCTTTTCAGTGTCACCCCTGCCAGCATTATCGGTGGGTTTCTTATCCCCCTTACCCTTTTTTCATTGTTTATTTTTTCCTTCAGGCTGTTGGGTGGCCTTTGGGTTTGTCATTTTCACACTATGTAGATCCAAATTTTGGGTAGGGGGAGCAGCCGAACCAGTGGTTTGGCTGGCCACTGTCTATTGTATCGATAATTGTTGCACTTGATTTGACAATAGATCAGCGGGCTTGGTTTGTGTTGAACCAATAATGCCATCAGCATGTGGTCTATACCTTTGCCTGGTTTTGTCAAGGATTGACCTTGGTGCATCTAGCAAAATCTCGTAGAGTAAACCATATTGAGGGTAAATTAGCTCTAGTTGTTGTGCTCTCATTATCGCGTCTTCCTCATAAAACACTCTGGATGTTGTGACGTCTTTAGATTTAAGGAACCACTCTAGCAGGAATGCTGGTGGGACTGGCACTTTGATCAAACTCTTCCAACATCACCATTATTGAATATGATCCAAGATATGGTCCTCTTTTGTCTGCTTGAAATTGTCCAACAATTCAATGTTGGCGTTGTATATCACAGGTAATTGGAAATGGTTCAGGAAATCCATTACCAATTCACCGAAGGAAGAGTATCGTCAGCGGTCGAGCTCAATGTACCATTTCACAACACTCCCTATGAGAGTGCATTGAAATAATTGCAACTGAACGGAGTCGTCTCTTAACGAGTTGGACAAGCACCATAAGTGGAAGGTAGTCACATGATCACCAGGATATTTGTTAGGCTTGGCCTCAAACTTTGAAATGTCTGAAGGCAACTTGGTCAGCATGGGAGGCTAACTCGGATCTTGATAGATGGGGTCATTTAAGAGCCTTGTCAAATCTGGCAAGTGCAGGGTTTCCAGAAATGGTAGTTTGGGTTGTGGATTGTAGCTGGGAAAAAGGAGCCTGTGGTTTGACTGGCACCAAGTTGCCAGGAAAAGTTAGGTTGTTGGCCAGGGCTCTAGTAATAACTATGACAATGAATAGCATATGGATTGGGCGCTTGTTGAGACATCATCTATTGGTTCCCATAATAAGACATAAAGGGTTGATCTTGCATCACATTCCAATAATTTTGGGAGGGGTTTCCCCCTTCCGATCCGACGAACATAGACATTGTGTAATATACCATATATAAAATGTATGCAGAACTGAAATAAAATGCTAGTAATGGTAGAATAACAACAATATAACCAAAACATTCACCACAATAACACTGAAATGATATAAGAATAACAACAGAAATAACACATTGAATCTGAAAGCAATGTTCACGGGCCTCCTCGAGGGGGAAACCTCCAGTTTAGCAGATCTCTATTACAATAATATCTAAGCTAGGGTTCTCATACCCTCGACTCCTATTTATACTAAAAATAAGCATCTAGAGGAAGATCCTTCTAGAAGCAGAAGCTTCTATTAGGTCTTCTTACATCCACCTTACTCTATTTTATTGAAAGGCCTTATTAATATTGACCTTTATTACATCCGAATATATTGTTCTACCTATGTGCGGGTTAGGACCCTAACATGTCCGCCCCCTTAAAAACAGCCTTGTCCTCAAGGCTTGAGATGAGGAAATTGCTACAAAATGGTAATTGGTTCCCAAGTGGCGTCTTCTAGAGTTGTATATTTCCATTGTACTATAACTTCCTTGATGGTTCTCTGACATAGGTGACACTCATGCTGGTCCAAAACTGCTTCTGGTTGTAGCCAAATGGATCCTTCTTCAGCTAACTCTAGAAAGTTGGTTTGAATTTGGCACTTAGCTCCAATCACCTTCTTTAATCATGAAACTTGAAAAATAGGATGTAGCTTCGAATTGTTGGGCAAAGATAACTGATAGGTGAATTCTCCTAGAAGCTTGAGTATGGTATAAGGACCATAAAATTTGGGCACTAGCTTCTGACAATGCTCGACCTTGAGCGAATTTTTCTTGTAAGGTTGCAGTTGAAGAAACACCTGATCCCCTTCTACAAATTGACATTCAGAGCGACCTTGATCTGCTTGTTGCTTCATGTGATTCTGTGCCATGACCAAATTTTCTTTGAGGGTACGTAGAATAGCCTCTCGAGCTGTAAGTGTTAGGTCAACCACCTGGACCTTCGAGGCACCTGGTAAGTATGAGAGAACTAAAGGTGGCTTCTGTCCATATACCTCTTCAAAAGGAGTCATGTGTGTAGCCATATGGTATGAAGTGTTGTACCACCATTCATCTAGGGGTAACCATTGAGACCACTGGTTTTTCTTTTCCAAGGAAAAACACCTCAAATATGTTTCCAAACACTTGTTGACAACTTCTGTTTGGCCATCAGTCTGGGGATGATAAGTTGTGCTGAGATGCAATTCGGTGCCTTGTATCTTGAATAGTTCTTGCCAGAAATTGCTTGTGAAAGTTGGGTCACAATCAGAAACAATAGAGTGCGCCATGCCATGAAGCTTAAAGACCTGATCCATGAAGATTTGAGCCACCGTGGATGTTGTAAAAGGGTTTTGAAGGGCGAAAAAATGAGAATACTCGCAAAGGTGATCAACAACCACCATGATGACGGATTTATTTCTCGATTTGGGTAAGTTGGCAATAAAATCCATAGAGATATCCTTCCAAATAGCAGGTGGAATCAGGAGTGGTTGTAGTGTGCCCGACGATTTGATTGTTTCTCCCTTGTTTCATTGACACACATCACATCCAGCTACAAAATTACAAATGTCCTATTTCATACCATCCCAGAAAAAGGAATGTTTGACCCTGTCATAGGTTTTGGTGAACCCGGAGTGCCCTACTGTAGGTGTATCATGAAGCTTAGAAAGTACAGTGGATTTAAGCTTTGATTGTTTACTTAAATATGAACGGACTTTGTATCAAAGTTCCTCATAGAGCCAAGAGTACCTTGGGGAAGCTAGAGCCTTGGACTGCAATTGGTGGATCAACTATGAACTTTTGGGATCTTGTAGCCATTCCTGGCAAACGGCTTGGAGCCAATCTGGTACAATGAATGAAAGAGAAAAAAGGGATCCTTCGTATTCATATTTTCAGGAAAGTGCATCCGCAACCACATTGTCTTTTCATTTCTTATAAATGATCTCATAATCATATCCAAAGAGTTTAGTCACCCATTTTTGTTGTTCTGGGGAGGAAATGTGTTGTTGCGGAAAATACTTGAGGCTTTGATGGTCTGTCTTAATTTGGAAACGTTGCCCCAATAGATAAGGATGCCACAGATCCACGACATGGAGAATAGCCAACATTTCCTTTTCATAAATGGATTTGCCCAAATTTCTTTCAGATAGTTTCTTACTGGTAAAGGCCAAAGGTTGACCCTCTTGCATAAGGACAACACCAATTCCTTTCCCCGAGGCATCACATTCCAACACAAAGGTTTTTGTGAAATCGGAAAGGGGAAGGACTGGAGTGGTGCACATGGCCATCTTCAAGGTCTAAAAATCTTGAGCAGCAGCTGGAGTCCAAGTGAAAGAGTTCTTTTTTAGGAGAGCAGTGAGAGGTGTTGCAATCTTCCCATAATTCCTAACAAACTTGCGATAATACCCTGTTAAGCCTAGAAATCCACGCAAGATCTTAAGAGTCTTTGGGTGAGGCCAGTATTGCATAGCTTCAATATTTTTAGGATCCACCATGACGCCATATTTTCCAACCAGATGACCCAAGTATTCTACTTCTGAGGCACCAAAAGCACATTTAGACTGTTTCAGGAAAAGTTGGTGCTGAGAGAGTAGATGGAGAACTCAATCCACAAGAACAAGATGGTTTGTCCAGGTTTTTCTATATATGAGGATATCATCAAAGAATACTAAGACAAAATGGCAGAGAAAAGGATGGAAGACATGATTCATGAGGCTTTGGAAGGTGGAGGGGGCATTACACTATTGAAATAATGTAACTCCAAAGAGTATTCTTATTATTAATAATATTTTATTCATAGGATCAATCAACATTGTGGATTGATCATGTAGGATATTGTAATAGTACCAAATACCCTTTTGCAAATTGGTCAAAAGACAATTGTAGTAGGTAGAATAAGAAGTCCACCCCAACAGTTAATTAAGAGACCCAAAAATATAATAAAGGTGGGTTTACCCACCCAGATTGAGAAGTCATCCCTGCCAGTGAAGAGACACTTCACACATGCCAGAACTTGTATAAATAAAGGAGGCTAGTGCCTCATTTGAACACAACTCACTTGCTCAGTTTGAGAGACAAGTTCTGATCTATTACTGACAAAGGAGAGAGAGAGTGGCACATATCTTGGAGAGGACTTTCTGTTTTAGCATAGAGATCTCTTGGCATTGTATTGGCTATCTATATTAAGGATGTTTTGTTGGGTTTTCTTCCCCTAGAGGGCTTCCCAGGATAAATGTTATGTCTCTTGTGATTGTGTATTTCTCAGTGATCTTGGATTATGCTATTATTATCTAATGAAATGCAAACATCTATAATAATGGCTTAAACATTAACATGGTATTAGATCCAAGCTGAAGGAAGCATATTGATCCGGATTTTATGAGCAGAATGGAATGAATACAGATTATTAACAGGTGCTTAACACAAAATAACAGAGATACAGTAAAACTAATTTTCTATTCAATAACGAAATAAGCTGAAACTGTAAAATGCAGTGGAAACAAGATTGTTGGAATGGTGGCGGCTTATCTCTGAGAAGAGATGTGACGGCAGCGAGCATTCACAAGAAGAATATTACAATGAGGCTCTGAAGGCATTTTTACAATAAGCAAGAATGCCAAAAATGCTAGACATCCAAAAACCTAACCCTAGGAGATGAAACGCCAAAAGTCATGTGGGCCCCGTTTGGGTAAGCTAGTACATCAACTTCCCGGGGTCATAACTTTTGCATACGATCTCCGTTTTAGGCGTGTGATACCCCGTTGGAAAGGTATCATCGAGGAGATTCATTTTGGGGGCTTAATCATGCCTTCGACCATCATTAAGGAGCTCGATACCGAAAAACCTTCATTTAGGCCCTCAAAATGGACTCGGAAGTAAAAACTGCTAAAAATAGTAAATTGCCAAAAATGTCAGAAAACTGTTTTGAGCCAGTTGGAAAAGGTGGGTGGCCACCGATATCCATATGGATCAATCGTCCCTCCTTAGGAATCAATGGTCTCCATTGCGTTGAGGTCCCCCATTAGATGAGGAAATTTTTGCTGAATTTGGCCCCGGGTGAGCCACTTGCCTTGGTGTAGGAGCTGCCCTGCTTTGACGACTTGATAAAGCTGGATCCTTTATTGTCGAATTCCCTTGATATGTCTGTCCACAATCTGATCATTGGATTTATTTTGTATGCAGTCGGGGTTGATCTCTATTGGTGTCAGTTGTTCTGCTACTTCTGAGGTGTCCAATAATGCTGGGAAATAAGGGCGAAGGAGATCCACATTGAACACTGGGTGCAGACCAAGGAAAGGAGGAATATTGAGCTCAAAAGCATTATCCCCAAAGGCCTTGGTGATAGTGTATAGTCCATAACAGAGTGGGTGAAGCTTCTAATGGGGTCCTGTAAGGCGTTCTTTCTGCAAGTGCAACCAAACTTTGTCGCCCACCTGAAACTTGTGTGGCACCCGATGTTGATCATGGCGTTGTTTGTACTTGTCATTGGACCTCTGTAGGATATCCTGAACCTATTGGTGGATGTGCTGGATCTGCTCAATGAACCGAGTGGATTTGTCAGCTTCAGTTGGAGCAAGATATGAGTCAGTCGAGGTGACCTCAAGGGGAAGTGTAACATCTATGGGGCCCAATGGTTGGAATCCCAACCCCACTTGAAATGGGCTATGGTTGGTTAAGCTATGCAAGGCTCAGTTGTAGCTATGCTAGACATAAGAAAGGCTCTCATCCCATGTGCAAGGGTTCTTTGAATTATACATGTGAAGGATATGCACAATCATTCGATTTACAACCTTGGTTTGGCCATCTGTCTGGGGGTGGAAGGCCGTGGATTTGGTGAGCTTGGTGTCCAGCAGTGACCAGAGGCTTGACTAGAATGTGCTGAGAAATCAACTATCCTGATATGAGACAATGGTTTGTGGGATTCCAAAATGTACCTTGACTCGTTCAAAGAAGAGCTTGGCAGTGGCCTCTATTGTGATGCTCTTCTTGCCGGAAACCAAAATCCCCATCTTAGAAAAGCGATCAAAAACGACAAAAACACAATCATTTCCCCACTTGGTGGATGGGACGCTAGACATGTAGTCCATTGAGATGGATTCCCATGGCGTGTTAGGAGTAGGAAGAGGGTTGTACAAGCCTTGTTTCTTA
>SNQJ01S0089634.1:0-33162 GCA_010110895.2 Picea sitchensis
ATATAACAGAGGCTTCCCGGATGCTTCTCTTTCGAGGATTTTTGGAAAATGACGCTTCCGATGCTCCTGCTTCTGGCAACATTGGTCCAATTGGAAGCTAAGTACTGAAGCCTGGATGGCATAAAGAAGAGGAGAAAGGGGGCAACCTTGCCGGAGTCCTCTGGAGGCTTGAAAGAACTTAGTTGCTCGTCCATTCACTATCGACGCTATCCAAGGGGATCCAATGCAAGCTTTTATCCAGTTTATAAAAGCTGGGGCAAATCCAAAGTTTTCCATGACTGAACATAAAGTTATGTCTAACTCTGTCAAACGCATTAGCAAGGTCGAGCTTTATTATCATACCTTTGTCTTTCCTTCGGATGCTGGAGTGAAGAGCTTCTTGAACTAGGATGATATTGTCCACTATATGTCTGCCTTTTACAAAACCACCTTGATTTTCAGGGATGATTGAAGGGAGAATTTTTTTAATTCTGTTCGCTATTACTTTTGTGAGAATTTGGTAACTTGTGTTACAGAGGGAGATTGGCCGGAATCTACCAAAGCTGACTACTCCTTTTTCTTTCGGGATAAGTGCAAGAAAGGATGAATTTGTTCCTCCTCCTAACTTGCTGCTTGTCTGGGATTTCCGAATCAATTTCGTAAGGTCTGTTTTAATTATATCCCAGCTTTGTTGATAGAACCTGGCTGTGAAACCATCAGGACCTGGGGCTTTGTTTGGGTTCATTTGATCAAGTGCCTCTTTTATTTCTTGCTGGGTGACTTCCTTTGTTAGATTGCTGTTGACTTCTTCTTGGATGAGGGTAGGGACAAGTGAGAGAGGGTAAGCTGTGGAGTCGATTGCAGACCTTTGGGTTTTTGTGTAGAGAGTTTCGAAAGCATCTGCCGCAGCTACTTTTATGCCTTCAAAATCTGTGATTGTTTGGTTTTGGACCTGAATTTCCGTGACTTTCTTGAACTGCTTTCTTGCCTCAACTTGTTTGTGGAAGTAGCTAGTGTTTTTATCTCCTGCTTCCAACCAGAGATTTCTAGATTTCTGTCGCCAGTAATTTTCCTCCTCTTGGCAGGCTTGGTGCCATTTTCGCTGGAGTTGGTCTTCTTGGTGCAAGATTGCTTGGGTGATTACCTGGTTTTCCATTTCAAACTGATGATTCCCTAGCTACTTTTGGGCTTCTTGGTGAATTACAATAGGGCTTGAACGGGTTTTTACCCAAGACTTTAGCGCTGCCTTTAGTCTCCTTAGTTTTTCTTCCCAAACAAAGAAGGCAGATCCTCTTACTGTGTCATTCCAGATTTTAGTAACCAGCTTCTGGTAGCCTTCTTCATGGATCCAGGCTGGACTAAATCTGAAGGGGATTGGTCCTAGATTCTTGTCAGGAGAGATTTCTAACAGGATTGGTTTGTGGTCTGACACACTGTGCGGGAGTATCGAAGAGGCGGGCGTGAGGCCCAAAAGTAAGAAGGAACTTTGGACTAAAAATCTGTCTAGTCTAGCAGCAATGTGCCCCGGATCTACCCTTTTGTTTGACCACGTGTATTTACCTTTGGTTGGTTTGATGTCTTCCAACTCCCAATCAGATATGATATCTTCTACCCATTCTCTTGTTGGGTCTCGCACAATGGAGCCCCCTTTTTTCTCGTTTAGAGCTAGGGTCACATTTAGATCCCCCCCAATAATGATATTATCTAGATCCTTTAGCAGCAGGAAATCTTTTATAGTATCCCAACAGTTTCTTTTTTCCTCCAAAAGGACTGGCACATAAAGATTGAAGAGGCTTACCAGTTGGTCGATTTCTTTGTGAAGTAGGCTGGTGTAGATCCAGTGCGTGCTTGCTTCAAAATTGACTAGATCAAACTTCATAGTGTTCCAAAGGGTGCCTATACCTCCTGAGGCTCCTCTTGCGCTTTCTGCTATTCCTTGGCTTATTTTCCAGAGTGCTTTTGTTGTTTTGAGGAAGTCTTGCCCTTCCATCTTGGTCTCCTGGAGTAGTAGGATATCGGACTTTGAGGCTCTTATGATATCTTTTAGCACTTCTTCTTTCATTTTGCTTTCGAGACCCCTACAATTCCAGGATGTTAGTTTCATGATTTACCTAGGGGGGATGTGTGGGCTCCTTGAAGAGCCTTGGAATGCTTTCTTGTCTGTCTTACATTGATTAGCTGTCTGATTGTTGGTTGCGAGCCATTCAGGACGTCTTTGTATGTTTCCTTGTCTCTTTCTTCTTTCTTGGATTTTCTTCCTCTTCTTGTTTTCTTTGGAGTGACCAGGGTGTCACTTGCTCCTTCATATTCACTTTCTGAGGAGACCTCTCCTTCCTTTATGTTCGGACCTGCGTCCTTTCCTACGCCAGTCTTGGCTTGCTCTTCTTCTATTTTTGGGACCGGTAACTCTCTGATATCTGGAATTGATTTCCCATGCGTCTCTTCGGCTGGTGAGACTTCTTGTGGAGCTTCTCCTGCCGTTGTTCCTGCCTGACTCTGATCCAACAGTCTGAAACTGTTCTTTGTCATTGCTCCTGGTTGGATTCCTTGTTCCCTGGGCTGTGCGGGGGGGTTGTCTTTTCATTCCTTTGTCCTTTTGTTTTGGATGAAGTTTTCCCTTTCTTTGGCTGTTGCCAACCTTCTCCATTTTCTTTCTCCTTGCTTGGGTTTTCAGGGGAGTTTCGTTGGAAATGGCTGTATTCGTGGCATCCTCTGCATTTGAATGGTAATTATTCATAATCAAGCTTCTGATAATGGTGCCATTCTCGAACCTTTAATTTGATTGCCTCTGGAAGGCCTACCTCTAGGTCCACTTCAACGTAGATGCGCGCACATGAATATTGTTATTTAGGATCCGCTCTGTCAATATATTGACCTAGCCCATTTTTGATTGCCTGAAGCGAAGTGGGATTCCAGTAGTGGATTGGGAGATTGAGGAGCCTTACCCAGACGGGGAAGTCCTTGGGAACTTCAACTGCAAGGTCAAAACTTGGTGTCTAGTGATTCAGATATAGCCCTTGTGTGCCCATGAAGTACGACCCATTCCTGAAGATGAGATCTCTATCTTCCTGGGAGATGAATTCAAAGATGAAGAATCCTCTTCCCACCGCATAGTAGGTTACACTGTTCTTGATCAGCGGTCGCTAGTTCCTTTGGATCCAGTTATCTGTGGTTCGGGCTGATGGCCAGAGTCCCATGAATTGTCCTACCAGTGCTCGGTCTGACAGAGAGATTGCTACACGCATTGGGTGATCCGAGGGTAGATCTATCTCCGAGATCAAATTGAGCTTCTTGACGAAGTTGGGGGGTTCAGCAGGGGGAAGCTTCTTGCCTTGGGAGGCCAGGAGCTTGCGGAAGGAGGCTACAGGTGAAGGAGGGGGCAGCGGCTCCCCTCCTCCGGGGGTTGCTATAGCAGCAGTTGGGAAGCTAGCAGCGAAACCCTAGAGGATTTCCAGATCACTCGTTTTACGTGCAGTGTTATTGTTATCATCACTATTATTTGTGTTCTTGGAATTCGTTCTCTGAATAATGGAGGTGTAGGGATTAATTTCAGCATCAAAACTAGGTTCTTCCTTAGCTTGGAGACCGCGACTGTCACTAAATTCAATGGGAACGATGTTAAAAAGGTTGCGATAAAAAACAATACCATTGATGCCAGTGTTTGCAACAGGATTATCATACGATCCATATTCTATAGTAACAATTGTACTGTTACCTGGGATATTGGAAAGACAAATGTTCTCATTGTTGTTTCGGTTGTTTTTACTATGGCTATCACTGCTGCAATTGTTTTCAATATTACCTATACACAAACAACAATGATAGTAACAACGCATGTATAGGTAATATTGAAAACAACCGTAGCAGTGATAACCAAAGTAAAAACGTCCGAAACAACAATGAGAACATCCATCTTTCCAATATCCCAGGTAATAGTACAATTGTTACTATAGAATATGGATCGTACGATAATCCTGTTGCAAACACTGGCATCAATGGTATTGTTTTTTATCGTAGCCTTTGTAACATCGTTCCCATTGAATTTAGTGACATCCCTAGTTTCCAAGCTAAGGAAGAACCCAATTTTGATGCTGAAAATAATCCCGAGAACAAAAATAATAGTGATGATAACATTAACACCGCGCGTAAAGGCAATAATGAAAACAACCACAACAGTGAGAGCCACAGTAAAAACGACCGAAACAGTAATGATAACAAAAACAATGAAGAAATTAGTTTACCCAACACCGACACGATTTGCTTATCCATTAGTGGTTGTGTTGGTAACAATGATAATAACTTGTACCCTAATCTCGTCCCTAGTATTTCGAATAACAATAACAAACAGGTTAAAACTATTGAACGTAATAGCAACCGAGTCAGATCCATTGAACGTAAGAATTTAGTTATCAACCTATCTACCCATCCCATCGATGAATACACTACTAGGTTACTAGAAAGAGGTCTTAACTTTGCTATTGCCCCTCGCAAAATTCTTGTTGAGGATATCTTATGCAACATTGAAAATGGTATTAAAAACCTTTTAGATAATGTTAAAGAAGAAATCAGACAAGACTGCTTAGTAATTCTCCGTAGAGTAAAACCACCAAAGAGCAATATCACTAAAGAAGAATTTTTGGCTCTAAAATCGCTAAACAATAATAGGAATTTAGTAGTTCTAAAAGCAGACAAAGGTGGGGCTGTTGTCATTATGAACAAGGATAATTACATTGAAAAAATGCTAGACCACCTCAATAGCAGTGGAAGTTATAAGAAACTTAATAAAAATCCCCTAAAAAAGATTGCAAGGGAAGTCTCCAATGCCATTAAATTAAGCAGCATAAATGATGATGATAAAAAGAAATTGCTTGTTAGCTGCCCTTCCACCCCAAGGATCTACGGGCTTCCCAAAATTCATAAGGAAGGGGCCCCGCTTAGACCTATCGTCAACACAATAGGCAGCCCTACTTATCAACTTGCAAAATATCTGGCTCATAAACTCAAACCCTTAGTCGACAATACTTAGCTCTTTTGTTAAAGATTCCACCTTTGTAAACAAGATCAAAAACATCAAATTGGACAAGGATGACACCCTCGTAAGCTTTGATGTTGTTTCTCTGTTTACTAAAATTCCCATTGACAGAGCTATGGAGGTCATCAAGAACGTCACTGACCAAGGTACTGCTAACTTAGTTGAGTTATGTTTGAATTCCACATTTTTTAGTTTCCAGGGTGACATATATGAACAAACCTGTGGGGTTTCTATGGGATCCCTCCTCTCTCCCATCATTGTCAATTTATTCATGGAAGATTTGGAAAGCAAAGCCCTTATCTCCTCACCCTTCCAACCTAAATACTGGAATAGGTTTGTCGATGATACTTTTGTCATTTGGCCCCATGGTTGTAACAAATTAAATGAATTTGTGAATCACCTCAATAAACAATCTGATCACATCAAATTCACTATGGAGGTTGAAGATAAAGGTAGTCTTCCTTTTCTATATGTTAAGGTCACAAAAAGACCTGATCCTTAGCCCACCAAGTTTATAGGAAGAAAACTCACACCGAACAGTACCTTCATGCCAATTCCCATCATTAGCCTGCCTAAAAATTAGGGGTTCTCAACACCCTAGCTACCAGGGCCTTCAAAATCTCTGATGATGAACACCTTGATGAAGAAAAAATCATCTCCTCAATGTTTTCAAGGATAACGGCTATAAAAAACATCAGGTGATTAAAGCCTTTCGAAATGCCACTAAAACACCTAGAAATAAAGAACAAACAAATAATGATGCGTTCAAGGTTTTCTTACCTTACATACAAGGGACAACAGACAAGCTTGCTAGGATTTTGAAGAAGAAAAGCAATGGGGCAACTTTCAAACCCTTAAACACTATTAGGAATTCCCTTAGGTCAGTCAAAGACCATGTTGATCCCATTGAATAGAAGGGTGTCTATATGATCCCGTGCTCGTGTGGTAAACAATACATAGGAGAAACAGGTCGTTCCTTTAGAATTAGGATTCAAGAACATGCCACTGACATCAAGCACAATCGCACTCGTCCCTCAGCTTTGGCAGAACATTCAGACAAAACTAAGCATCACATTTGTATTGAAGACGCCAAAATTCTTGTCAAGATAGATCACTATCACAATAAGAAATTTAGGGAAGCCATCGAAATTGAAAAACAACCTAACAATCTAAACATAGATGATGGATGGAAAATTAGTCAAAATTGGATCCCAACACTAACCACAATGACTGATTCTAGAAATTAATTAATAAATAATATATTTTTTAGGTTTTATATTTCTAGATTTCATTTTTAATATGTCAACTCTTCATTAAAAACTTTTCATGTATTTATATACACTTGTTTTATCATTTTTCCTTCATATCTCAAAAACTTTTTCTGATGATGGACCACATTGGTTTGGTCCGAAACGTCGAATATAAAAAACCAATGCGATGAATTCGAAAGAACTACCTCATCAAGATTCTTATTGCCACTTGTAAATAAATTCCCTTTGTAACTTACTCTAACATGAGTTGTGGCAATAAATGTCCCCACCGACTACAACTTAACTTAAGATCCCAATGATTAGCACAAAGTGCAACGATTAAGATAAATCTCTAATAAGTAGTGTTAACAGGGTTTGATGGTAAAGTGCGGGTGTTTCATATTCCCCACCAAGGTTGAAATCCCCCCAGAGACATGTTCACCCCTTGTGGGATGTCTCATATGTTCAGGTAGGTTGTGTTGCCCAATGTTGTGAGAATCGGACTCGACAAAAACTCGACTAGCTTGGGACTCAACAAAACTTGGTAATGTGACAAAAGTCGGCTTAAGACTCGACAAAACTAGACAAATAAAAAAACTCAAAATATATGAATATTTATGCAGGAAAAGGAATAATGACATTTCCATCCATAAAATATGTAGAATGATGGGTTAAACTTTATCCATCAATTAATCTCATCAGATATGGTAATATGACATTTGCCACTTCAAATATGTCTAAAAAATTGAAGTTTGAACATAAATCAAAATTTCAAATGCTCTGCAATCTATAATGATCAAATAACAAGAAGTTTAAGTTTCAACAATTCAACTACTATATTACGTAGATCATATCATAAACTCAAAATAGGCCACTTCTCCAATCTCGAGTCTCATCTACTAGCGTCGAGGATGCCTAGCATGTGTCCTCAAAGAGCTAGGGCTTGGAACACTAGTCTCATGCAGAGCTTGAGTTGCCATTGTGCCGGAGAGATCAGTAGCCTATATGTCAAGCCAGCTCAAATTATTGAAAGAGTCATCCTTCATAACCCATTCAGGATCAATCTTGTCCAGTGCAATTGGATCCATATCCTCTGGTTTCAATTATTTTCTGAGTAGGCGAAGGATGTAGTAAATGAGGACCAGCTTGTTTAGCTACACATGTTCTAACCTGTTGCGCTTCATGGTGTGGATGTGCCAAAAAAATGACCAATTGCACTCACAGCTTGAGGCATTGCAAGGCCGACTTAAAAATCTAATGGTGATTCTTGTAGTTCTGGTGTGTCGATGCCATAGTCTATCCACCAATGAGCTGTTACAAAACAAAATTGCATTTTTTCCTATGTGAAACTTGATAAGAAATTATAATTTAACAATTTACAACTAAAATCTTATGTGATATTTTCTTGTCCTTGAGTCGTTTAGTTGAAATAAATCAAAAGATTCCTGTTGAATCCTTGTACAAATTCTGCTGCATATTGATATTGTCTTCAATTGTTGGATCCAGGGACATCCTCTCAATGTAAATCATCACATGTCTCATCACCTTGGGATCTCTCTGAATGTCAATTTTATGATTATAGGGTACGCTGGGATTGCGATATGCTTCCTACTGCTTATGATGAATGTAGCTACCTGTTCCACTTGGCACCAACAACTTGCCATAAGGAATCATATTCAACTTCATCACCCCCAGAGAAGTCTTGATGGCCTCCTCGGCCCTATCCATATACTCATAAATGCATCCCATTGGCAATTTATCTCTATTCGTTATCCTCAACACTTTCACAAGAGGCCTAGTGATGCTAACAACCTCAGTTAAAGAGTCCCATAAATCATCTCTAAAAATTGACCTTGAAACAACCATTGCCTCCATTTTTGTGCGGTCTTTCCATTGAAACCATTCTTGACTAACAAACATCTGTTTCAATGCTTGGTACTCCTCCACAATACTTTAGAGTGAAATAAAGTTTGTTGCAAAGTGTGTGACAGCTGGCGAATGAGTTCACCTTTTGTGAACTCTCTCATAAGGCTCAACACCTTAGCATGGTTATATATTTACTTGGTCATTCTTTGCATTCATTCACAATATTTTGCACCCAAACCAGCTTTTACCTATGTCCTCCATAATCGGATCTATACAATGGGTAGCACACAAGATCCAAAAAATGGTTTTATATTTCTCACATAGCAGTTTTCCCACTAACACATAATTTGCACTGTTTCCTGTGATTGCATGGACAACATGTTTGGGTCAACTTCTTCAACAACCTCTGCCAACATTGTATTTAACAGATTTGCATCTATGACCTGTGATGATGCAGTGATGGATTTTAGGAATTTAGTTCCTTAAAGGCATGCTACAAGGAAATTTATGATTGTTCTATTCCTTTGATCTGTCCACCCATCTGACATAATGGTGCAATTGGTACTCCCCCACAAATATATAATGCCTTGCAACTATTCCTTGACAGACTCCAACTCCTCATTTAGTTCTTTCTCCCCGAGTGCATTATAAGATGGGGCTTTGTATTTGGGCTAGCTATTGCAATATCATTGACCATGGGCTCAAAAAAATGAGAGTGTGCAAGGTTAAACAGGATGCTGTCATGGTACCAAAACCTCCTCATTGCATGGTTTGTCTCCTTCCTTTTCTTTTCATTAAAACTCTCCAAGGACGAGTAAGCTCTCGGGGTTGTGCGAGGATGGAAGAAAGGAAAGCTGATGGTTGGACTTGCAACGTTTGATTAACAACTGCCGAGAAGTGGCATTTTAGTTCTACCAACTCCTACAATTTCCAAAGTCATCCTAGATATCCTTGCTTCGTTTAACTTGATGTTTTCCAAAGCAACTTGCATTTGGTTTGTGACTTCTTTAGGGCAATGGTCACAAACTACGACATCTTTGTAATGTTCTTGACTTGGCTAGTCTAGGAAACTCTGCTAATGTGTGTGTAGGATTAATTGTTTATAACATATAAATGAGCATTCAAATAATAATGGTGACAAAAGATTGCAAACCTTATATTATGAAATCTTCGTGGAGTACAAATGCCGAATGCGGCTGAATAAAATGAATCACTCGGCTAGATCAATGACAAAAGGATCTTAGCCGGAATACAAAAGCAACTAAAACAATAATACCCGATACCCGAAGAATGCTGTGGAATGCAATGGATGAGATGAAGAACTGCTGTGGATATGCCATCTCGTACGACGACAACTGCTGCAAGTCTGGAAAGTTTGCCCTGGTGGCTATACCTCTTGGAAATGCCTGGAAATTGTCCCAAACAATGCGCCCTGCTCTGCCTCATAGTCCTGGTGACTGTCTGGACCTCAACTAGTGTATCTGGTCCCTGGATGGATCCCCCTAGGGGAAATGTGCCCCCCCTGCTCTGGAAAACTGCACCCTAGTGATTCCACCGTCAGAATCGGCTGATGTGTGTCTCAAACTGATCGCCCAGGTCTACTGGGAAATGGGTCTGAAGGATTTCCCTGGATCTGAACTGATGGTCACTCGAGAACCCCAAATGTGTCCTCCCCAAGTGCCGCACTCCCAATGTCCGAAAAGTGCACCGCAGATGATTCCTCCGTCGGAATCTGACGAGGAACCAAGCAAAAGATGCGCCTTGCCTTCCTCTCAACTGGGTCAGAGGGGAATCTCTAAACTCTTCCTGAAAGGGACAAGTCGATCCACTGAGCCTCCTCAGAAGCTGCACCCTCACCCTGAATAAGTGCGCCCTTGTTGCTGGAACCTGTGTAACTGCTGCTGAAGAATGATGGAAGACCTATGTGATCTTCCCGGTGACTAGGGTGTGTCTCTCAACACCGAAATCAACCAACTGGTGTCTTCCTCCTGGAATCCACTGAACTGAGATGTGCCTCTCTCCTCAATGACAAGTCAAAATCTACATAATGATGAATTAGGTCACTGAACCTTCTCTTATAGCTGCCCGAAACCCTAATTCGCTATTGACTTCTAATTTTAGCTCATCTGTTCTATTTGTAGCTCAAGTTGGCTTAAAAGCGCTTTTAGCCACTTTAGCTCAATGTCACTTTTCGATTATAACACCTTTGACTGGAATGACCTCTAGTAACCTTGTTTACCCCTGTTTGGCCCTGGCTATAGTCTAATGGGGTTGTTTAGACCATTTAGCCTCCTCTCTGGAGCTCCTATTTGGAAAGGGACATTATGGTCCTCCCTTCTCGAAATTGCTTGTCCTCAAGCAATACCAATTCAGGGTGCTACAACACCTACTCACTCTCCCAAGTAATATCCTCTATGGGAAGCCCTGTGCATTTGATCAAACACTCTCGGATGACCCTGCTCCTCAGTTTTTGCTCCCGAAACTCCAGTACCTCCTCCGGAACCAACTCCAACTGCCCCTCCTCATCCAAAGGGGGAAGTTCCTCTAATGTGCTAATGAATTGTCCCACCGCCTTCTTGAGGCACGATACGTGGAACACATTATGTATCTTGCTCCCCTCTGGAAGCTCTAGCTCATAGGCAACCTCGCCTATTCGGCACATGATCTTGCAAGGGCCATAAAATCCGGGCTTGAGCTTCTCGGCCCCACTCTTCTTCAGAGATAACTGTCTGTATGGTTGGAGTCTCAAGAAGACCAAATCTCCAACCTCAAAGTTGTGCTCTATGCTGTGCCTGTCCGCACTCATCTTCTGTCGATTTTGTGTCGTCTGCAGGTTCTGTTTCAGTACCTTGAGAATCTCCCGACTCTCAGTGATCCGATCCTTGGCCTTGGGAGCTATGCTCTCTCCGAAGACCAAGTCTACCAAAGTGGGAGCATCATACCTGTACAATGCTTGGAAGAGTGTCATACCAATGGACATGTGGAAAGTGGTGTTGTAGCAATGCTCTCCTAAATGTAGCCACCTGACCCATGTCCTCTGTTGTCCACCGACATAGTTCCTCAAATACCCTTCAACCCACTTGTTGACAATCTCTGTCTTCCCATATGTCTGAGGGTGATAGCTGGTGCTGGGTGTCAACTCTGTCCCTACCAATCTAAACAACTCCCTCCAGAATGTCCCAATAAACTGACTGCCCCTGTCATTGATGATGTTCCTTGGCAACCCATGAAGTCTGAAGACCTCTCTGAAGAATAACTTGGCTACTTGAACTGCGCTAAACTTTGTCGGTATGGCACAAAAGTGAGCAAACTTGGTCAATCTGTCGACCACTACATAAATGCAGTCCTTACCCTGGACCTTGGGTAGGCCTGTGATGAAATCCATCGATATGCTCTCCCATTTCTTCTCTGGAATGGGGAGTGGCTGAAGTAGCCTTGCTGGAAGTGTATGCTCTGACTTATTCTGCTGACAAGTCACACACTCACTGATGTACCTCATAACGTCCTGTTTGAGGCCCTTCCATGAGAACCTCTCCCTGATCTGCCTGTAGGTTTTGAAAAACCCCTGATGGCCTGCTAGTGGTGAATCGTGAACTGCTGCGAGGATCTTCTTCTTGAGCCCTGAATTTAGTACTAAGTAGACTCTGTTTTTGTAGAATATGACATCGTCAATGACCCTATACCTGTCATCTTGAATTTGTCCATCCAGAATCTCGCAAGCGAACTGGTTCTTGGAATATTCCACTAACAAGTGGGATTTCCAATCTACTGAAATCTCCATCAAAGAATATGCCGCAGGTCTCCTAGATAGCGCATCAGTCACAATGTTCTTCTTCCCCTTGACATACTCTATGTTGAAGTCAAATGCCTGTACCTTCATCATCCACTTCTATTGACGCTCACTAAGGTCCTTCTGCTCAAGGAAATACTTCAAGCCGTTGTGATCTGTCTTGACCATGAATTTGCTGCCCACCAAATATTGTCTGAATTTGGTCAAGGCATGCATGATTGCCAGCATTTCCTTGTCATAGATGGAATACAACCTCTCGGGTTGGCTGAGCTTCTTGCTCTCGAATACAATGGGGTGTCCTCCTTGCATCAAAACTGCCCCAATACCCTTGCCGGATGCATCACACTCTAATACAAATGGCAGAGTGAAGTCTGGTAATGCTAACACTGGACATGTGCCCATGACTTCCTTAATGTGATCGAAGGCTTTCTGTGACTCATCGGTCCAGATGAAAGCCCCATGCTTGGTGAGATCCGTCAGTGGTGCTCCAAGCTGAGAAAAACTCCTGACAAACCACCTGTAATAACTGCATAACCCGAAGAAGCTCCTCAACTCTGTCACGTTCCTGGGCGTTGGCCAATCCAGAATGGCCCTGATCTTCTCCCGGTGTACCTGTACCCCCCGTGCACTGATGATGTGGCCCAAGTAAAGTAGTTCTGTCATACCAAACTCACACTTGGACTCTTTGGCGTATAGTGATTGCGCCTCCATGATGCTCAAAACCTCATCTAAGTGCCTCATATGCTCCTGCCATGTCTTGCTGTAGACCAAGATGTCGTCGAAGAAAACCAAGACTGATTTCCTCAACTGATCCCTGAATATGTGGTTCATGCAAGGCCGAAATGTAGCTGGTGCATTGGTTAGCCCAAATGGCATAACCATAAACTCGAAATGTCCAAAGTGACATCGAAATGCCGTCTTCTCTATGTCCTGCTCTCAGATGCTGATCTAATGATACCCAGAGCGTAGATCAATCTTTGAGAAGAAAACTGCCCCATGCAGTTCACCCTTCAACTCGTTAATGCGAGGGATAGGATACCGGTTCTTGATGGTTTTCTTATTCAAGGCCCGGTAATCAATGCACATCCTCATGGTGCCATCCTTGTTCAGAACTAAGACAACTGAAGAGGTGAATGGGCTGCTGCTCGGTCTGACGTGTCCCATCTCTAGCAATTCCTTAATTGCTTTCTCTATCTCATTCTTGAACGTCCTCGGATGACGATAGGGGGGTGTGATCATAGGTTTGGCCCCCTCCTCCAACTCAATGGTGTGCTCAAACCCCTTGTCAGGTGGTCTCCCTGGTGGAATCGACCTAAAAACTTGCTGATGTGGTCCCAACAAGTTCATGATCTCTGTATGATAATGTTGTCGATCCTATGAATCCTTTCGCGTAGTGATCAAGCACTCTGCGACATATGCTACCTCCCCATGTCTGAATATCCTCTCCATCCTCTTGGCCGAAACTGTCCTAGGTGCTCCTGTTGACATGCCTCTCAAAACAACCCTGTTCCCGTCATTGTCTCTGAACCCCATCTCCAAGGTTTGGTAATTGGTGGTGATTTTTCCCAAGGTGATCATCCACTGGACTCCTAATACCACATCTGTGTCAGATAGGTCAACTGGACTCCCAATTCCACATCTATGTCAGATAGGTCAACCGCATAAAATGTGTCTCTCACTGTGTAGTTGCCTAACTTTATCTCCAAGTTCGGAACTCTGTCTAGACACTCCATTGTATGGCCATCTGCTACTGCAACATCAAACCTCTCAAACTCCTCTGTCTGAAGTGCCCGTCGGGATACCAATGAAGCGTCAATGAAGTTGTGGGTGGCCCCACCATCTATCAGGGCGATTGCCCATTGTCCCTGAATAGTCCCTCTGATCCGGAGGGTATCATACTTGAGAACACCAGAAAGGGATGCCATGACTCCTCCCTTTGCTGGTTTCCGTCTGTTAGCCTGCTCAGGAGGCTGTGGAACTACCGGTGGGTGGGCCCCTGTCGGTGTCTATGGTTTACGGGGAGGCTGCTCCTGTGCCTGTGCTGACTCCTCCTCTGAGCTAGTGGATCCACTGTCATGCTCCTCCTCCTCACTATCCACACTGTCTGCTGCCACCTCAATATCATGAATCTCTCCCTTGCCCATGCACCTGTGGCCTGGGACCCAAGGTTCTCTGTAGTTGAAGAAAAGCTTCTTCCTCATAAGCTCTCGCCTCATCTCATCATCCAACTTCTCCTTGCCCTTCCATTCTCTCTGGAATGGCTTCCTGACTCGGTCCTTCTGCGGTACGAAGGGTTTGGAAAAGGGTTTAGTCTTTGGCACCGAGTCTGCCAAATCTCGAGTGCGTAAGATGGCATCCTGCAATGTGTGATTACTGTATGCCTTCACCCATCCTCTCAAGGGCTTTGTGAGTCCCTCTGTGAATAATGTGATTAGCCTGGGCTCTGATATATCTGTCACTACCACTGCTGCTCGCTGAAACTCCGTGATGAATGCCTCTGCTGTGCTAGTTTGTCTCAAATGGGCTAGATCCTTGAAGTGGATCTCGGGATCCCTCCTGTCAAACCCGTCCATGAGTCTCTCTGTGAACTCCATGTAGGAGGTGATGTGACTATGTCTCAGCGTCACCAATCCATGATGCCACTCGTGTGCCTCACCCTCCAAGTGTAGGGTAGCGAAACTGATGGCCTCTGTCTCGGTCATCTAGTTGAGTTTGTAGTATGTGTCTAGCTTTTGTACCCAAGCTTTGGCGGTGCATTTGGATGACCTGTCAAAAGAAGGTATGGTGAGTTTACCAACTTTCCTCATGAAATCAATGTTATGCCCCTACTCTGGGGCGGTTCTTGAGTCTGAGTCCACAATACTCGACCAGGGTCATGTCCTAATGGAAGTCATAGTCCAATGCTACATACTCCCTCCTGTACTCTGCAATGTCCTCTGCTTGAGTGGGCGACCTTTGTGCTATTGGCTGCTATTGGGGGTGCCCTCTGGAAATTGGGGAACAATGGCTTGGGAATCCTACTTGAGGAGGTGTATGTGCGAGTAGGAGACTGGGGTCTATTGCCTGCTCCTGAGTTCCCCTGTGCTGCATGTGGGGCTTGTGTGCCCGGGGTGCCCACTATGGCCAATCTATCAGCGATCTGCGCTAAGGAATGAGTCATGGCCTGCTGACTGATGACCAGATTGCTGAGTACCTGCACGAAGGCTGCATCTGGGTCCATCGGGGCCTTACCACTGCCCTCTGGTTTCTCATATCTGTCTCCTAACATCCTCTCTTCCCGACGCTCAACCTCTCGCTCTGCCCTTCTCTCTGCTTCCCTCTGTGCCTCTTCCTCTTCCTCTGAGCTGGGAGGAAAAGAGGGGAAATCAGATCTAGGTCTTCCCTCCTTGCGTCTGTTGTAAGTGACATATTCGTCATCTACGTGCTCACGACCTCCTAGGTCCTCTGCTGCACTCATTGTCTTTAGTCACAGGCTGACATGACTAAAGCTTTGATACCACTGTAATGTTCCTGACTTGGCTAGTCTATGAAATTCTGCTAATGTGTGTGTAGGATTAATTGTTTAGAGCATATAAATGAGCATTCAAATAATAATAGCGACAAAAGACTGCAAAGCTTATATTATGAAATCTCCGTGGAGTACAAATGCCGAATGCGGCTGAATAAAATGAATCACTTGGCTAGATCAATGACAAAAGGATCTTAGCTGGAATACAAAATCAACTAAAACAATAATACCCGATACCCGAAGAATGATGTGGAATACAATGGATGAGATGAAGAACTGTTGCGGATATGCCAGCTCGTACGACAACTACTGCAAGTCTGGAAAGTTCGCCCTGGTGGCTATACCTCTCGGAAATGCCTGAAAACTGTCCCAAACAATGCACCCTGCTCCCTCACAGTCCTGGTGACTGTCCGGACCTCAACTAGTGTATATGGTCCTCGGATGGATCCCCCTGGGGGAAATGCGCCCCATTTGCTCTGGAAAACTGCGCCTTAGTGATTCCATCGTCGGAATTTGCTGATGTGTGTCTCAAACTGATCGCCCAGGTCTACTGGGAAATGGGTCGGAAGGATTTCCCCGGATTTGAATTGATGATCGCTCGAGAACCCCTCATGTGTCCTCTCCAAGTGTCGCACTCCCAATGTCCGGAAAGTGCGCCCCAGATGATTCCTCTGTCGGAATCTGGCGAGGAACTAGGCAAAAGATGCGCCTTGCCTTCCTCTCAACTGGGTCAGAGGGGAATCTCTGAACTCTCCTTGAAAGGGACAAGTCGATCCACTGACCCTCCTCAGAAGCTACGCCCTTGCTGCTGGAACCTGTGTAACTGCTGCTGAAGAATGATGGAAGACCTGTGTGATCTTCCCAGTGACTAGGGTGTGTCTCTCAACACCAAAATTAGCCAATTGGTGTCTTCCTCCTGAAATCCACTGAATTATCTCTCCTGAGATGCGCCTCTCTCCTCAATGACAAGTCAAAATCTACATAATGATCAATTATGTTGCTGAACCTTCTCTTATATCTGCCCGAAACCCTAATTCGCTATTGACTTCTAATTTTAACTCATATGTTCTATTTTTAGCTCAAGTTGGCTTAAAAGTGCTTTTAGCCACTTTTAGCTCAATGTCACTTTTCGATTATAACACCTTTGACTGGAATGACCTCTAGTAACCCTGTTTATCCCTGTCTGGCCCTGGTTGTAGTCTAACGGGGCTGTTTAGACCATTTAGCCTCCTCTCTGGAGCTCCTATTTGGAAAGGGACATTACAATCTTTGCATGAGATTCGTGCTAGGTGGTGTTTTAGCCTATTTATGCCCCCAAACAAAACTATTGGACAATATTTGCACTTGACCTTCTTGTTAGGACAATATTGATTCTTGATTGACGTCCTAGCTCAATTTCAACGTGATTTATTAACCGTGCAACTGCTGGTTTTAAGTAGACTGTGGAGGTTTCCTTGTAAGTTTTTTGAAGGAATGAAAAGATGATTTGAAGGAGAAATTACCTATGTATGTGTGAAAATGTTTTATGCTTCTGCTATTTGATTTCCAGCTATTGTGTGATTGATGCTATGGTCTGAAATTTAATTTCTGCGTTCATTAAATTCAACAAATTACTTGTTTAATTGAGATCATAAGGACGTCAGTCAACAATCAATTTTTTGCTGATTTTCCTAAGTCTGATTTAAGCTGAGATAAAAGGTTGATCTGGGTTAATTAAGGTGTCCATCATCTGGCCTAGGACACATAGGCACATCTGAGACACCGGTCGAGCTAAAAAAACTTACAAACCCTCTATTTTGACCTATCTTTATACTTTTAGCCGAAACCCTAATCTACCAAATGCCTAATCTCTCAGTGAGATCTATGGTTGAGATTAATTCCTAGTCTAAGTCATAAATGCATGAAAACACTTTATTAGACTCAACAACTAAATATCATATTTTTCACTTTTTACTAAAGTGAATTATAAAGCAAAATTTCTTTTGAATATAACTTGAACTACTTCTAACATGTTCACTTTGAATCTGTGTAAAATTTCTTGTCCAAGCTATATTTCTCAACACTCCTTAGCAATGAAGAATTCTGCACCAATCCAATTCTGTCTCTGAATGCCTCAAACTTCCCTTTTATTTCTCAACACTCCTTAGCAAGGAAGGAATTCTGCACCAATCCAATTCTGTCTCTGAATGCCTCAAACTTCCCTTTTTCCAAGGGCTTGGTCAGAATATCAACGACCTACTGATTTGTGGGAATACACTGGAGCTTCACTACTTCCTTCTAAACCCCGTGTCGTATGAAGTGATATTTGATCTCTATATGCTTGGTCATGTCATGAAACACTGGATTCTTAGAGAGTTTGATACAACTATGATTATCACAATAAGTGACTATGGGGTCCAACTTCTGATCAAACAATCCCACAAGTAACTTGCGAAGTCAGATTGCCTCACAACTAGCAGTATTGGCTGCCATGTACTATGCCTCTGCTATTCTAAGTGCTATGGAAGTCTGCTTCCCGTTGAATTAGGATATCATCACTAATCCCAAGCTAAATAAATACCCTAAGGTGCTCTTCTTGTTTGATGCATTGCTTGCCCAATCTTAGTCTGAATACCCTTGTATCTTCACTTCACCATCTCCAAGATATCTCAGACCATACTCTACTGTGCTCGTCAAATACCTAAGCACATGTTTTGCTGCTATCCAATGCACCTTCCTTGGCTCTATCGTGAATCGACTCAAGGTGTTCAATGCAAAACATATATTTGGCTTGGTGTTGACCAAATACATCAAGGAACCTATTAGCTTCCTGTACAACGTGGCATCCACCAGCTTTGAAGCTGAAGTTGTCACCTTCTTCAGATTAGTGATCATGGTTGTGGCCATAGGTTTGTAGTCCTCCATCCAAAATCTCTTCAGGATCTCAACTACATACTTACCCTACCCAAGAAAAATCTCCCATGGTCTCTACCAAACCTTCAATCCCAAGAAGTAATGCATCATGTCGATGTCCTTCATCTCAAACTCAGCTGCCATGTCTGCTTTTCACCTTGCAATGAGCTTCTTTACACTTGTCAGAAACAAGTTATCTACATACATCACCAAAATGAGTCGATCAATCTCAACAAATATGTAATATAAGTTAGAATCTGCTTCACTTTTGGTGAAGCCCATATTCTGTAGATATCCATCAATCCCGGAATACCATGCCCTTGATGCCTGCTTAAGTCCATACAAGGCATTCTTAAGCCCACACACATGGGACTCCTTCCCATTTACCTCAAAGCCTTGAGGTTGGTCTATGTACACTTCTTCCTCAATGATCCCATTAAGGAAAGATGTCATCATTTCCATCTGATGTTATCTTCCATCCCATAAATGAAACCAAGGACATAACTGCTCTAATGGAAGTGTACTTGGCGACTGGAGCAAATCTCTCCTCGTAGTCCACTCCCTCTCTCTGGGAGAACCCTCTCACCACAAAGCTCTTTTTTAGCTTCTCAATGCTGCCATTTGCTACATGCTTGATCTTGTAGAGCCACCTGAAACTCACAACTGACTTTCCCTCCAGTCTTGGCACTATGTACCAAACATCATTTTTCATGATGGAGGTGTTCTCCTCCACCATGGCATCCCACCATACTTATTGGTTTGCAGCCTCTTGAAAGATGGAAGGCTCAGAATCTAGAATGTTGCTCATCAATGCCATGTAGTTTGGAAACTCCTTTGGAGGTCTAATCTCTCCAAGTGTGTTCTTAGGATTCTCAATATGCTCTTGAGCATCCCTCAATGTCTGAGTGAATCATCAAGGTCTCTTGACAGAAGTGGAAGGGGCTATTGTCTCCCCCTTTTCACTTGAAGGTTGTTGTACTTCTTTGGAAATCACTGGTGACCTAGGCCCAACTTTCGGAGCTTCCTGCTCCTCATTCTTTGTCACTAGAATAGGCTCATAGGACTTCCTACATGCAAAGTCTTCCACAAACTTTACATCCCTGCTCATTATTGTCTTCCTCTGCTCTAGAATAAAGACCCTGTAAGCCTTTGAAGTTTCACTGTAACCCACATATAAACCCTTCCTGCTGGAGGGCTCCAATGTAATATCCCTGGATATGCTAGGCTGGAATATTATAATCTTCGTGCAGTAAATGCTCTAAATGGTTGACAAATTTTTACAAATAGTTTGCATTCATTCCATTAAAGGCATTTCACCAAACATATTATTGACAAAACTAGATACTTATGGAATAGAAGAGAATCATGGATTACTTTATTATGAATATGATCTGAATACAATGACCCAAAGGCTGCTAGGGCAGCTGCAATACATCAATGGAAAATACACAATACAAACCAAAAAACTTGAATCATGTCGTGGCCTCCTCAACAGATGAGATCAAACCCTCCAAGTGTTACAACCTCTCCAAGCAGATCACTACAACACAACTAAAATCAAAATACAAGATGAAGCTCCAATGAAGATCCAGGATGGATCCCCCTCCTTGTCTAGCTAGGGTGGATATTGCACCATCGAAGCTAAACTACAATGGAAGGGTTTTTCCAAAACCCTAACTAAAACCTTGGCTCCAAGAGCACTCCAAAGAGATCAATCCAAAACATAATGGCAAAGTGAAGCGCTACCCCTCCTTTTATCTTTCTTCCATGCCTTCTTGAACTTTTCCCTTTTTGACTAAATCAAATATGACCCTTATTCCCCTTTTATTTTCACTTTAAGATTAAAAGTCACTTTAATAATGTTTAAGTAACTTATTTAATCTAAAGTTACTTTCTTTCCTTAATGTCATTTTAAAAACAAACATCTCCTAACTAAGTGAAATTAGATAACCCCTTTTGACTTGCTTTTTCTTCACTGACAAACCATGAAAGTCATTTCCATTGCAAAACAGGGGAACCCAAAAAAATGGGGACATGACAAATCCTCCCTTCCCAAAGATTGCTTGTCCTCAAGCAATGCCATCACAACCATAGGAACAACAAGATGAACCAAATTGAAACCAATGATGATCCCCGGGTCCCAAACCAACCTGAAAGATGCAAGGCACTTACTGCCCACAATACTGTCCTACAATGTGCTAACATCAGGGTCCTCCCGAAAGTAACAATTGGTTCTCCCATTTGTACCAACTGCCAAACCGTCAACCCATAAAATCCCAGGGTCCCTTGCTATCACCAGAAAGGACTCATGATATTGATGCTGTGCCACTCTGACCACAAATACCCGATCCTCCTGCCTAGACTGTATCCTCCACTCCTGCACCCACTAGCTGTAATGCCTCGAAGAATTGTCCCAACTATCGAGGATCATGTCCTACCAATGTATCTTAGTAAAGTTAACCAAACCAACTCTAAAATCAGACATCCCAGAGAAGTCTATGTGGTCACAAACTGAGAGGGTATCAACGACACCTAACCTCCAGGTATCAAAAGGGAAAGCCTTAATACTCCAACACCCCCAGCCTACTGCAATCATCCAGGCGTCGTCTGAAAAATCTCTCAACACATTGTCTGCAAAGTCCCTCCATGCGAACCTTTTTTAGACCGACCTATAAGTGGTAAAGTCACCAGGGTCCCCAACTAACCTGTATGATGTGAAGCACCCTCTACTCATATCCCTGATTTGCTAGGTATCGACACAAGAACTCCCCTGACTGCCTCTGATAACCCAGGCAATCAGAAGCTGCACAAACTCGGTCAACTCCTCAGAAGACCACTACTCCAAGCAACCAATCATAAGCATCCCAAGAGTAAATCCTGGGAGGCGAAAACTGGCCATTTCATTTGCATCGACTATCGAGCTATCAAATACCACAGTCCCAGGGTCCCAAGCGAATCTCCACGTGGAACCATCATGCTGATGTTGCACTCCTCGGGTCATAATCGTCTAATCATCATGCTCGGACTACGTTTTCCTCTCCTGGATCCCTAAGCTGAGATCCTCGAAAGGATTGAACTCATTATCTTGGGTTATGTCTCTCCCATGTATCTCAGTGAGGTTAAAGTTTGCCAACCCACGAATAGACTCGATCCTGGGTATCGTGAGGGAAAATCTATCTCGCCATATAGAACAAAGCTCAACAACTCCTCTCACAATATCCCCACAATGACATAGTCCAATCACTGACACGACCTTGTCGATTATCTTCATTATCTGAAGCAGTCTATCACTCTGATGAATGCCAGGATCCCACCACCAAATTGGAAGTCCATCACTCTCAACGTCTGCTGAAATCTCCATGAACTGATCCAATAGAATCTGGATCTCCTGCTGTGCACTTTGCGCACATATCACATGGTCAAAATGAAAGACTTCTGACATGGACACAATGCCACCTATCTCATCCAACTGACTCATGTGAAACTCCCATGTCCCGCTGTATATAATGAGGGCATCAAAAAACAACGATAGATGCCTATGCCATTGCCTGTAAGACTAGACAGTGACTAGTGCGTTGGTCAGCCCCAAGGGTATGACCAAACGATCATAATGAGATCTGGAAGCAGATCTGTGACTATCCTGCATCTTGGCCCTCATCTCATGATTTCCCAAATGAAAATCGATCATCGAGGGATATGTTGCTCCCCGAGGTTCAACCATCTAGTCATCAATTCTAGGTAACCTCAACTCAATGGTATGCTCGAGTACTCTGTCAGATCTCCCTAGAGGAAACACCCCTCAACCCCACTGTAGACTACTGAATGTCAATGAATACCCCTGCATACTACTGCTTATCATCAAATTGTCCTGTACCATCCTGTATCCAGCAGGTGCTACTGTATCTAGCACTCTACTGATGTCACCCAGACCTGTATCCCATACCATGCCCATGTTTGTCATGTACCTATCCACCCAATCTAGATATGTATATGTTTCCTTGCTGGTTGGTCCACAAGGAATGAGCCCAACTATCTCCTCCATAGCCAAACCTTGAGCAAATCAGGAGCATGGTCAAAACCCTCTGCTTCAAACCTCTCCCCAAACACCTATGACCTTGAATGCTCCATGTGTGGGATCGTCACAAGAAGCTCCTCGCTAGAGACATGAGTGCCACTCCCGTCCTCCTGTATCTCGACTGCCAAAGATGATGAAGTCTTTGTTGCTGTCAATGATGAAGAGAGTGCCAAACCCAATTGGTAACAAATCTCCTCAACCTCCCATTCCTTGTCTTCAACGAACTTAAGAGCAAGATCCCTATCCATGAACAGTTGCAAGTAGTCGGACTTCATCTGCTCTAGTGCTTCTTTGATGATGCGTAATTGAGCACCAGTGATTCCATCTGCAACTCCTTTTTGTCTCTCCTCCATCTGGGTTTTCCACCTAAGATCTTCAATGAATTTATGAGCATTCTCTGCCCTTGTTAATACTTGTACAATTTGCTCCTCCTTGACCAATAATCGGTCCTCCAAATCGTGCAATGCTAAGGGTCTTTGTTTAATTTCACCATCATGTCGAGGTACAGTCACATCCTCATCATCATAGACATCATAAAGGAGATATGGTGCTGAATCCTCATCATGTGTAGGTGCTATCATGCTTGAACTACCCACATCATAAGCATCATACACATCGACTGATTGGAACATTTCCTCATAGTCATCATAGGATGTTGCATCCTCATCTTTTGCCGATTAATCAGAGGTATACTCATCCAACACACTAGTGTCATCGACCTCATCGATTAGCTCTGATGATGTATCATAGGCTGCTGTTTGGTCTTCCTTTATGCACACATCCTCTGCATGCTCCTCCATCTGTCCTTCATGCTTATTCTTCTTCAATTTATGCCCTATACCTGTCAAGTAATCCTCGTCCAGATCCTTGGGCCAACTTCTGTACTTGAGGGTGTAATAGCCTCGAAAGGGCAAAGCTACACATATTTCCTCACTCAATGCTAGATACACCCAGTAGTAAGGCCTGCATCGTGTTGTTGTTACCTCCTTCAAAAGTTCAGTCAAGCATTTCAGATTTATCTTTTTAAAGCACTGCATCATGGCTGTTACAAAGTTGTATTAATTTCGTAGTTTCAGGCTTGGGGTTTCGTAAAAAACCCTGCCTCTGCCACTTTGTGATCACACTCCTAAAAACCCTAGTGTCCACCCTCTATTGCTGCTTCTATAAGTTCTGATGTGGTTTCTTGTATGTTTCAATCATTAATTAAGGGGTTTGGATGCCAAATAAAATAGCATATTGCATGTAAATTAAAAGGGCAGGGCACCCATGTAAACAACTCAACTAAATTATCACATAGCAAGTAAAAATGCCATATATGTTGCAGACCGGTTACAAGTTGGCAGTAAGAAGCTCTTCCACTATGTAATTTCGGCCTCTATTGCTTAGGGAACTCAAGTCCTGCAATATATTGTGGCTCCTCACCGAAAATGTAGCTTTCCTAAAGAAGATTCGACCCCTCCTCAATTCATACTCTATCCAGCAGTGAGACAACTCGATTTTGGCATTAAAGATTCAGTCTAGCCAACAAAACTCGGCCCCAGACGATGGACTCGGCCTCACAAAATGAAATACGCCCCAACACAATAGAAAATGACCTTTGCTCAATAGATTACAGCCTCAACTGAGAGATGACTCTCCCACATACAGAAATCGTCTCCAAGATAAGTAGAATTCGGCTCCTTCAAGTGAAACTTGGCCCAACCATTAAAGGAATCGATCCTAGCAACTATACTCCAGCTGCCAATAACCAAAATCGACCTCTACACAAATGGTACTGCCCAGCTCCAAGTATTCGGCTCCCTCACTAATGATTTTGCCCCCCTGTTCAGGAAATTCGACACCTCCTAGAACCCTTACGGTCCCTCCTATCCAAAATGGCCCTGCAAAGAGAGACTTGGCCAGTAGAAAAACTCCACGACCCCTCTAATCCCTCACAGATCTGCTCTAAAGGTGAATCGTCCCCCACAAAATGCTTTCCTCCTACTCCATGTGGCCTGCAAACAATCTTCTCAGCCCCTTCTCTTTCTCACGGCCTGCAAACAATCTCCACGGTCCCTTCTCTAGCTCATGGCCTGCAAACAATCTCCACGGTCCCTTCTCTAGCTCGCGGCCTGTAAATGGGTTGCTTGGCCCCTCAAAGACCCCTGCATACCCTTCCTCTGCCCCACGGGCCTGCACAAGCGTGAATCGGCCCTAAAAAGGACCTCATGACCTCTCCTTGGCTCTCAGTTCTGCAACAGGAAGAAGGTCGAGCCTTCTACAAACCCCACGACCTCCTTACAATACCACGACCTGCTACAACAAATCCTCACATGTCCTCTTGATATTTGGTGAATGAAAAAGGTCCTCCAATGAACCCAACGACCTCCCAAGATGATAAAGCGATTCTCTAGCAAGACTACGAACTCTCTTGGTGCCACTGCTTTGTCCAACCAAGGTAGCTCACGACCCACCAATCAAGTCGCTGCACCAAAATACTGAAGACAACCTGCAATAAGATGAACTCCAATGGAAAACCCTGGTGGATTTTCCCCCATGGTCACACGACTTCTCAACAACAACTCGACCCTTATAATAATAGATTTTGGTTCTTTCTATAAAACTCAGGTTGCTCCCAAAACTTCACGGCTCAGCTTTGCTTTGGTGTCACTATTTTCCCTTAGGTTGACAAGATCTCCAGCTCTGATACCACTGTAATATCCCCAGATATGCTAGGTTGGAATATTATAATCTTTGTGCAGTAAATGCTCTAAAATGGTTGACAAATTTTTACAAACAGTTTGCATTCATTCCATTAAACGCATTTTGTCCAACATATTATCGGCAAAACTAGATACGCATGGAATAGAAGAGAATCATGGATTCTTTTATTATGAATAAGATTTGAATACAATGACCTAAAGGCTACTAGGGCAGCTGCAATACATCAATGGAAAATACAAAATACAAGCCAAAAACCTGGAATCATGCTGTGGCCTCCTCAACAAATGAGATCAAACCCTCCTGAGTTCTGTTTCTTTAGACTAGAAAATAATGTCTAGGCTGATGTCATACGTCGAGATGCCCCACTGTCCACATACCATGCATTCCTCGGAATCACGCTGGTAGAAAGGAAAGATACCAACAAGAAATCCTTCTCAAACTTGGTAGCAAACTCCTTCATCTGAGTTTATGCAAAGGTTTCTACTTACTTCTATTGTTGCTTCCCTTTACCCTTCTTCTCTGGACACTGTGATGCATAATGATTGTGCTTATGACAAATGAAGCACTTGATTTTACTTAAGTCCTTCTTTCTTGGATGTGAGGTTGACTCCTCACTCCCTCACTTACCCTTGCTGGGTCCTTTACCTCTGCTGGGTCCTTTACCTCTACTTCTCACTCCCTCCCTTACCCTTGCTGGGTCCTTTACCTCTACTTTGACTAACCAAATAGAGTTAGGTTCTCATCACCATCCTTCTTGCTAGCCTTTGACTCCATTTGAGTCTCCTCCTAGATACAGTCATCCCACAACCTTTCAAAGTTAGGAAGGTTCTCCTGAGCACAAATACCATTGACAAATGGTTCCCATGAAGCTGGGAATCCATTCAATGCCATGTTCACTAGCTCTTCATCTACAGCCTTCTCCCCAACCGCCGCAAGCTGATCATGAACTTGTGTGACCTTCATAAGGTAACCGGTGATTGAGTCTGATCTGATCATCTCTATGGATTTGAGTTTGTTCCGCAAGATTATCTTCCCGTTTATGTTCACTCCGGTAGAGTCTTACTAGGGCGTCGAACATCTCCTTTTCTGTTTTCTTCTTGGATATATGAGGGATCAAATGATCCTTTATGGCATCCAAGATCGTCTGCTTGGCCTTCACTTCCCTATTCTTGTCAGCTGCCAACCACTGCAGATATGTAGACAAAGGCACAACATCCTTGACAATATCCTAGAGATCATTCTCTTATAGTAAGAGTGTAACCTCCACCTTCCATGATAAGAAATTCAAGACACCATCCAATCTATCCTCAAACTTGAGGCTAGTTGATGCCATCTCTGAGATCTACTGCACAAACTCCCAGATTTGGAAATTAGTTTTGAAACCCTCTAATTGCTGGTCATTCTTTCTAACAGTTGATTTATCGTTGCAAATCCTTGAGACTCTCAATCAAAGAAGCTTTGATACCATGTAAGAATTCCAAGCCTAGATGATTGACGTCCTTCTGATCTCAACTAAACAACTAATTTGTTGAATTTAATTAACGCAGAAATTAAATTTCAGACCATAGCATCGATCACACAATAACTGGAAATCAAATAGCAGAAGCATAAAACAGTGTCACACATACATAGGTAATTTCTCCTGCAAATCAGCTTTTCATTCCTTCGAAAAACTTACAAGGAAACCTCAACAGTCTGCTTAAAACCAGTAGCTGCACGATTAATAAATCACACTGAAACTGAGCTGTACAGCCTGCCTAAGAGAGGTATTGCCTGCAGAAAAAACAGAAAACAACATAAAATTGCTTTATAACCTGTTCGTATGACTGTACGGACTTATTTGTACGACTGTATGGATCTGCCTGTACACTCTGTACAGAGTCGGTACTGTACGATTTCGTCTTTCCTGAATCACCCTGCTCTCTCTCTCTCTCTCTCTCTCTCTTGGTCGCTCAACCTGCCCAACTGTTCAACCGTGTCTAAATCCTCTATCTTGACCTGTCTTTATACTTTTAGCTGAAACCCTAATCTACCAAAACCCTAATCTCTTAGTGAGGTCTACAGTTGAGATTAATTCCTAGTCCAAGTCATAAATGCATGAAAACACTTTATTAGACTTAACTTTTTGCTAAAGTGAATTACAAAATAGACTTTCTTTCCGAAAATAACTTGAACTACTTACAGCACGTTCACTTTGAACTTGTGTGGAAGTTCTTGTCTGAGCTATATTTCTCAACAGCTTGATCAAGAGGCCTTTTGGGTTTAGGATCCATGGAAAAGAATGATTCCTTTGTTGGATAATTATGCAGAAAATATGGTAGCATTGAAATGACACATAACAGGTTTCTAGAGAGAGAACTAGGATGAAAGAAGTTTACTGTTTATGAAAGGAGTTTTATTGTTTATGCATCTAATGTTCTGAAGTTTGAACTTTGAAGTTTTGAACAACTTAGTAATAGTGTTACATGGCACGTTCCTGCACACCCCATGCTCTTGGGCAACAAAACTCCATGTGAAACATTTCGTCTCGTCCCTGAAAAACCAAATCTCAGTGAAATGTGTTGCAAAATGTTTTGCATGAGATGAGGGATGTTCCCCCAGAAATTTTATTTGAAAATTTATAAAGTTGAAAAAAAGAAAACCTTAAATCCTAAAATGCTAACCTAAGTTTCCTTTATCAAACAAATACAATTAGATGTATCATTTATGTTTTTATATCTTTAATTTTTTATGATTTTAGTGATTGTGTTCCATATGCTAGGGAACCCCAACATCGCCCATGACACTCCCTAAAATTTGGGGGGTGTCTCCACATGTCCCCTGGACACTTTTCCCCACTCTTGTGTCCCCACCTCTCGGAAACTTGGTGGAACATTGCTTAGTACTTTCATATCAAAAGAAATAGGAGAACAACAAAAGGTATACCTTCAGGCTTCAGTTGTGAGCTTGATTTGGCTGAGCATATGTCTCCAAACTCATAGTCAAACAACAAATGTTTGAAGTAAATGGAACAACATATGTCTCCAGACCACATAGTCCAACAACAAATGTTCTCCAACAACGTACAGGTTTGTATTTGGTCTCCAATATGTTAGCACTAGAAGTCACCTCCAGATTGCGTTGGAGGTAAGCCCAGTACCCATCAGAGCTTATGTCACAGGTTGGTTTTAAAGAGGTCAAATGGGCGCAGACTCAAGATGATATCGTTTTAATTCAAAAAACAATGAGCGCCTTGTGACTTTGGCCTTGCTCCAATGTGACCCCGGGCTGTGACCCTACGCAATTGCGCGATTGCGGGAGCGACCAAGGGTGGTTTGAAAGAAAACCGCTTTTGTCCCCGCAATTCACCATGAACCGCGACACGTCCCTTTCTAAAAACCACGGTTCCAATTGCAGTCCGCCTTGAAATTTTAAAACGTGCGCACCTTCCGACCCCGCAATGGAGTGTGACCGTTGATCTTGTGATCTGAGATGAGGCTTCTTGATCAACGACCCAACTTTGGTGCTTTAGATCGACGGATTAGATCTTCCCTCTTCGACTCGACGACTAAGATCCACTTCGGGTCTCCGGGACTTCGAGACTTTGGCCACTTCGGGGACTTCGGCCACTTTGACACTTCGACACTTTTTAATGTCGAACATGAGGAATTTCCCGGGGGAAAATTCCCATAGTGAGAGATGGGTTGCCGCGTGTCCCTGTTGACGGATGGTCCAGATTAACTTCGGGACTTCGGGCTTCGGAAGTTTTACACACTTCCCACTTCAAACCTCCTGAAGCTTATTTTCCCGAACACTTGGATCGGACGCCACGTGTTCCCTTCAAGATCAATGACTCATGCTCACTTCGGGGCTTTGTGCTCTGGTGCTATACTTTGCGCGATTTTGGACTCCCAAATGCCCGTGAGCCGCTGATTTGAATTGGTTGAGGGTTTGGGAAGACAGAAGGATCAATGACAGAGGCCAAGGAGATGAGTGCTCAAACACAAAGGGCAAACAAAAATGACTTTGCCCACTGAAGGGGAAAAATTAAGACTTGGTTTGCGAAAATGATAGAGATAGGGAAACATTACAGACTTAGGTAGAAACCACAAACCCACAAGACTCTGACAAGTCCATGTGATAACATTTGGCTCCACAGGGGATGGCATGCTCCCTGCGAGCTGCCAAGAACAAGTAGTTCCAGTGCCTTAGCTGTTGGGTTATGGAGTCATGCTCAAAAAACGTCCCGCTAAGGATTACAAGCCGATAATTACTCTAAACAAAAGCAAATACATGGGCTCCAGAGGAGCTTATTTATGTACAATCCTATACTAACTGATCTTCACAAAGTGCTAGTTGAAAGCAAACTTCCACCATAGCCATTCAAGTAACTTCCTAACTAGAAGTTCTTTTACTCTGTCAGCAACTGATAACAGACGATGCAACCGTGACAGCAGAACGGTTACATCCTTTAGCTTTCCTCCAATGGCTGAAGTTGAGATAAAGCTAGGCGACTCCAGGGCATGAAGGAAATGCAACTCCATGTACTCGCTGATAGGCTCATACAATCGAGTGGCAAACTCCAGAAAATTTCTAACAGACAACCCGATCTGATCCACAACTGCTCATACATGGCTGAATATCTCTGGTAAGCACAGGTGGATGAGAAGCTGATGCAGGCTGACTGATCCCAGGTGGTGGCTGCTCACTCACAGGCTCAGGGCATGATATAAACTGCTCATTTGGCTTTCCCTCTTCTTCTTCATGGCTCTCCCAAGGGTCAGAGTCATAATCTTCATAAACAAGACCCATGGGAAAGCTTTGCTCTTGGTCTTCTGCAGGCCCAGGATGACTGATTTCCACACAATGTTTTCCTTCAATGTATAAAGGAAAAGGTTTTGTTGCATGCTCTTGGAAATCCTTCATATCCAGTTCAGAATCTGACTCATCGCTGTCATACACGAGTTGGCTGGTACCAGGTGATATCTGCTCATTTACAGGTTCTTAACATGAGATAAACTGTGCATTTGGCTCCTCTTTTTCTCCTTCATGGCTCTCCCAAGGATCAGATTCACGATCATAATAAACATGAACCATGGCAGAGCTCTGCTCTTCGTCATCTTCGCTGGGATATTCATCGCAAGTTGTTTGGTCTTGGCCAGTATCCGAAATCACTTCTTCGTCATAAGTAGGGTTGCCAAGAACATCTGATTCGAGGACCGGAATATCCTCTGCATCTTCATACGAGTAGCAAGCACGATCTGCCTTCAATTTCTCTATTTTTGCAGAAAGTGATTTTACCAGTCCCACCAACTCACTTCTTCATCCTCACAGTCTACATTAGAATCTGCTATATTCTGAATACAGTCGTTATATTCCTTCCAACAATTATGAGAAATAAACTCAGAGGAATAAAACTTTTGACAATGCCCATTGAAATCCGCATGAAACTGCTCCAGGGAGGAGATGCTAGCAGGGGGTAAGGAGTGGTACCAATTGTGAGCATCTCCTGCTAACGAGATCATGAACATCTTTAATAATACATCCTCATGATGTATTTCCCATTGATGCATGAGTTCATGAAACTCAAGGAGATGCTGAGCAGGGTTGTCTTGTTTACGCTCTCTAAATATGCACAAATAATCACCCCATTCATTTGGAGTAGGAACAACATTAGGAAAACCAGGAACAGAGGAGAAATTAAAAGGAGCATACCTCCGAGCCAAGATTCTTTCCATTTCGAACCAGTGGAGTTGCCAATCGATCCTTTAATCATGGAGTCGCCAGGTGAATGATATGCAGTCTGAATGTGTCTGGTCTTTGTTCACCATCAAAGACCAGATCGTTGTCAATCTCCTAGGGAACTTTCAAGCTGAGAAAGCGGCTGCTAAAAGCCTTCTCGAAAAAGTTCTCTGGGTCAGCTCGGGTGTGCTAGAGGCAACCACAACCGAAATAGTGGAGTCAACATAGTGGAGTCGCCAGGTGCAAATGCAATCTTCAATGGTTCTGATATTTGATGCACCTTCAAAATCAGAAGCTCGTTGTCGTTCTACCCAGGGAAAAGTCTTCAATTTGTTCCCCGACAACGGCGCCAGAAATGTTAGCACTAGAAGTCACCTCCAGATTGTGTTGGAGGTAAGCCCAGTACCCATCAAAGCTTATGTCACAGGTTGGTTTGAAAGAGGTCAAATGGGCGCAAACTCAAGATGATATCGTTTTAACTTAGAAAACTGGACTGGTATGCACTTGTAGGTGAGGTCTTGATTAACTTCAGTCAGTAAGTTGGAGTAAGGGTGAATGGGAGGAAGATTTAGTGAGAAAGGTGTAGAGGTCCACTATGAACATCAGATTTTCCAGCAGCCTAAGGAGGAAAAACTTAAACACAAGGTCCTCTTGGATTCAAATTTCAAGGAAGCTGAAAGAAATCATAACAGTACTATAATCAAACATTTATCATAATACAGTTACAACAATCCATGTGAATCAATCAAACACGAACTCTCTCAGTATCAGAGGCAAATAAGATGGAGAAGAAGCCGACTTTCATTAAACAAGATATCTCAAAAACAAATACATAACTAGAGAACCAGTGTTCTTCATCAAAGTTTACAATACGGGAGCACTGCTCCACCATCGACCTTAACAAAATATCAAAATTGCCTATATATACTATAATGCTGCAACCACCAGGAATGTGATCAAATCACTGCCTTCAAAGCCTTCAGTTGGCGCCCACTCTGTCAGGTTGTGCAGACCCCATGATGTCAGATGCGAGCCATGCATAGTTATGTTCTTTACAGGAAAAATTGCCCATAAGGAAGCTTAAGATCGTAAGTGTGCCTTCACGGCCGCTCTCAGCCTGCTTTACATTTATGGAGTGAGTTGAAGTTTCAACCACCAGCTCTGTGTCCATTAACTGATATCTCCTCGGGATCGAGACCAGGCCAGGTAACCAAGGGACGACTACTTGCTGTGATTAAATGCGATGCTAAATGAACATACGAACTCAGGGCCATTGGTCTGATCGAGATCTGTGGCTGGGAAGATTCTGCTATTTGAGGTGGAGCCGCTGAAGTTTACCCGTTCACCAATTTTGGGATACATAAGACCTTGCGTGGAGACGGTGCCAAATTTGGCGCTTTAAGAGCCTTGGACGCAGAGCAGAGGATGAGCACCCTGTGACTTTGGCCTTGCTCCAATGTGACCCCGGGCTGTGACCCTACGCAATTGCGCGATTGCGGGAGCGACCAAGGGTGGTTTGAAAGAAAACCGCTTTTGTCCCTGCAATTCACCATGAACCGCCACACGTCCCTTTCTAAAAACCACGGTTCCGATTGCAGCCCGCCCTTGAAATTTTAAAACGTTCGCACCTTTCGACCCTGCAGTGGAGCGTGACCGTTGATCTTGTGATCTGAGATGAGGCTTCTTGATCAATGGACCATCTCTGGTGCTTTAGATCGACGGATCGGATCTTCCCTCTTCGACTCGACGATCGAGATCCACTTCGGGTCTCCGAGACTTTGGCCACTTCGAGGACTTCAGCCATTTTGACACTTCGATACTTTTGAATGTGAAACATGAGGAATTTCCCGGGGGAAAATTCCCAAAGTGAGAGATGGGCTGCCGCGTGTCCCTGCTGATGGATGGTCCAGATTAACTTCGGGACTTCGGGCTTCGGCCCTTCGGAAGTTTTACACACTTCCCACTTCAAACCTTCGAAGCTTATTTCCCCGAACACTTGGATCAGACGCTACGTGTTCCCTTCAAGATCAATGACTCATGCTCACTTCGGGACTTTGTGCTCTGGCGCTATACTTTGTGCGATTTTGGACTCCTGAATGCCCGCAAGCCGCTGGTCTGAACTGGTTGAGGGTTTGGGAAGACAAAAGGATCAATGACAGAGGTCAAGGAGATGAGTGCTCAAAAACAAAGGGGCAAACAAAAACGACTTTGTCGACTGAAGGGGAAAAATTAAGACTTGGTCTGCGAAAAGGATAGAGACAGGGCAACATTACAAACTTAGGTAGAAACCACAAACCCATAGGACTCTGACAAGTTCATGTGATAACACAATAGATGTTCACCAAC